>CM035436.1:53168442-53353442 GCA_020310875.1 Ceratopteris richardii | reverse complement strand
GTCAAAAGTCCGTACAGTGGCTTGGCAATGATGGCGTACATGTGTATAAAGCGTTGATAATAGCCACAATGCCCCATGAAAGCTTGTACTTCCTTGACATTCTTTGGCCTAGGTAACTCTGCTATGGCTCTTACTTTCTCTTCATCAGTGGATATGCCATTCTTTGACACTATGTGTCCTAGAATCCTGCCTTGCCTGACCATGAAAACGCACTTTTCTGGGTTCAAGAAGACTTGACATTCTCTACATTTGTCAAAGATTTGGCTGAGTTCTGGAATATGTGTCTGTCTAATGTTGGAATGAGCACAAAGATCATCAACATAGACCTCTAAATTCTTCCTCAAGAACTCTTTAAACACGTGACACATCAATCTTTGGAAGGTTGCAGGAGCATTGGTAAGCCCAAATGGCATTACTCGAAAGGCAAATATGCCCCACTCTGTGGAAAAAGCTATCTTATGCTGATCTCCTGGAGCTATGGCTACTTGATTGTAGCCTGAAAATCCATCAAGGAAGCTGTATACTTCCTTGCCTGCTACTCTTTCTAATAGATGCTCGGTAATTGGAAGTGGATAGTTATCTCGAATTGTGGCTGCATTAACCTTCTTCAAGTTAATGCATACACATAGCTTTCCATTCTTCTTGGGCACCACTACAATGGGGGATACCCACTCAGTGTGCTCAATTTCATAAATAAATCCAGCTTCCACTAGTCTATCTATCTCCTCCTTGATCTTAGCAGCGTAGTTATCGTTATAGGTGTATGGCTTTTGCTTAGAGGGTTTAGCGTCTGAGGTCATGGGAATTGTGTGTGAGCATATGTATGGGTCAACACCCTTCAAGTCCTTGTAACTCCAAGTGAATACATCTCTGTATTCTCTTAGCAAAGCTAAATTTAACGCATGCTCTTCTTCCTCTGTTAGGTCATGGCCTATGTACATCCATCTTTCTTCTCCTTCTTCAACGGCTACAACCACTTTCTTGGTGGTTTCTTTGTTATCATAGGCCTCCCCTGATTGCGCCTCCCGTTTTGGCATCCTTACCATGACTCTTCTATCGTCTATCTCATACTTTTTAATTTTTTCAGGGACCTCAAACAAAGATTCTTCCTCTTTTGGTGTGACTTCTCTCTTCTTTCTTTTCTTTCCTTCATCCTTAGGGGTCACTTGTGTGGCTAACCTTACATCATTTGTAAGCTCTCCGTGTCTCTGGGGTTCAAATTCTACTTCATAGAAGTATTCTTCATTTGATGCAAAAGGTGGGTCCATAATGATTGACTCTAGATCGGAGTCGCTCGCATCCTCAAATGCATCAGGGCTAGGTTCGCATTCTTCTAAAACCGAATCTCCCATGATTGGCTCTATGGAGAAGGCTGAAATGTCATAGCCATCCTCATCACAGTGGGGTGTCCATTGTTCTTCATTGATGGCTACATCCATGGTTGCTAAAATTTCTGTCCAACCATGAGGTTCAAATTCTTCATCCGGGAATACTACAGGTGCATAGGCTGGGTCTTGAATTGATCTATGGGTTTCTTTCGCACCTACCTCTCTGGCTTTTTCTCTCTTCTCCTCTTCTACTACCACTTTGCACATCCATAAGTGGGTGTCTTCATGCATCCATGAGGATCCTGATCCTATGGAATGCACCGACTCAGTATCACCTTTGGCTCTATGGATGGGATTCCATTGGATAGGAAGGACATCTCTATGAGAGTAATCTTTGAGATTCACTTTGGTCTTGACACCTAAGTGTTGCAAATACAAGGAATTGGTTCCCCAATCTTGTACCACTTGCAACTGTCGCATAAATGGTCTTCCCAAAATCATCTCATAGGCCTGGTTCTTGCTAAAGTCACAGATAGCAAATGTGTGCTCAAACTCTACACCACAAGTAGTGAGAGTTATTCCTTCAAGCAGTCCTAAGGGTCTTTCTATGTGACCATCAGCCATCTGCAATTTCATTCTCGTTGGCCTAAGTGCTGTCTTGCCCCAACGCTTCCATAGGGAAGTGGTAGCAATTGCAACTCCTGCACTTGAGTCGAGAATTGCCTTGGTTGTGTATCCTTGATGGGTGATGGGAAGATAGGTGTTTCCTTCTTCACCTTCACTCATATCTCCTATCTTGTCTAGAGGAATTTCTGGCACTGTTCTATGAGAACCTACATGGGAACGTGGTTTAGCTACCTCTGGTACTTGTTTGGCTACATGTTTCCACAGTTCTAGCCTAACCTTGAGTAGCTCTTCTAAAGTGAGATTGCACTGCACTTTAGTGTTTTTCACTACCTCTGTGTTCCTAGGTATGACTGAGTCTTCGTTTCGTACCATGACCGTGGGTGCTCTCATACAAGTAGACTTAGCTTCCCATGGGCCTGTGAAGTGGGGTAATTCCTGTAAAGAATTAGACTCAAAGTCTAATCTCTCTTGAGATTGTGCACTCTCCTACTCTCCATAAATGGAGGGAATATCTTGTGGGAATTGATCATGCGCGTCATCCACAAGTTCAAAGGGAGGAGGTACTTCACTCTTTTAAGCCCATTTCTCTTCTTGAATATCTCGCAAGAACTCTGGTGTGTACCTATTCATAGAAGAGGATGTGTCTGGCTCTGTGGAGTTGGGTACATAGGCTTCCTAGGCAGGAAGGCTTACTCTCTTACTTGCCTTGCCCTTACTTGGAGGGATGGGTTCCTTTTCTGATTATGCAATCAACCTTTCCAATCTTTCTAGCACTCCATCAAAGTGCAACTACATCTTAGCTGAACTAGAGATGTTAAAGAGGTGACTGGCTTCAAACATGGTTTGAGCCAATTCCACCATCTTAGCACAAATTTTGGTTCGTTCGAGCTCTAGTTCCGCTCTAGGGTAACACTTTTCATGATCAATTACATTTGGCCCTTCTTGGATTCTGGCCTGATATGCCTTAAGCATCATATTTAGTTCCTCAGGAGTGGGATCTGCTAAAACTGATCCTACTCTAGGGAGTGATGGGGTTGCATGAGGCGGTTTAGAAGGTGGTGGATTGGATGGAGATGGGAATGATGGTGGCAGGGTAGTGTGAGAGGGAGGTTGAGATGTAAGTTCAATTATCTTGGCTCTCGTTTCTCTTAGGCATTCCTTGAGTTTGCTCATCTTCTTGGCCCATTGCCTTTTCATTCTTTCTCAGCTATCTCTCCAGGCTCTAGTCCTCTTCTTGGACATGCTCTCAGTTTCACTAACCTCAGCACTTTTTCCTGGCCTAAACTTTGGTTCTGCTGCAAGGCTTGAGCTCTAGTGACCACTTGCACTGGTGCAGTGGAAGTCACACTCCCTGTGGAGTCTACAACTAACCCAATAACGTTAATAGGAGTGGTTTTTGGCATATTATTGGGATTCTTTGGGCAATCTCGTAAGAGATGCTCTTTACCGCAATCTTGACAAAAGCCTTGTATTGTTACTGACTGGGGTTGTGTGGGTACAGGCATGGGGCAATCACGAATGATGTGATCTCCTTGACATCTATAGCATGGTCCTCTAGGGAATGGGGGTTGTGCCTGTATAGGTTGAGGTCTAGAGTTGGGGTTTGCATACATGACATTTGCATAATCTGGCTTCCAACTAGGTTCACTCGGTTCTTCACTATAGTAGGACTCACCATGTTTAGGAGACTGCATGTAATAAGCCTCGGGGCTATCAATATGTGTAGAATCAAAGCTATGATCACTGGGGTCACTTTCTGAAAGCAATGGTGTTACTGGCACTATGGCTCTATTCAAGTTCTCTTCTGCAGCTGCATATTTCACTGGGATCACATTGGCTGGAGCTGGAGGTTATTGGGCTAGCACTGGTTGAGGTCTCTGCTAAGCCTGATATTGTGGTTGGTAGGTTTGTTGAGGCCTAGCATATTGTTGTGGTGGGTACTGGTTCTGGTATCTGCCCTGTTGTGGATATGGTGGAGGGTAGGTTTGCCTAATTGCTTGCTTATTGTAGGGGCAATCTTGGGCAGTGTGATTTGTGTATCTCTGTTCTATGGTGTAGTACTGGCTACTAGGATTCAATTGGGGTTGAGCCATGATGGGACAAACGTTAGCCATATGGTCACCTCCACAAGTATAGCATCGTTTAATTGGGGCAAATCTTGGAATTTGTTTGCTAGAGACACCTAGTTTTTGAGCTACTTTCTCAACGAGTTCCTCAATAGATGTGGATTGCATGGAAGAGAGGCTAGTAGAACTATCTGAATCTCTGTAGATTTTTAAAAGCTCCAACTCCTCCCCTAGGTTATCCTTGATATCAATGCACATGCGTACACACTCCTCTATGGTCCTAGGGTCTTTCAAGTAAACATATGATCTCAACTTGTACTTAGCAGTCCATCTAGGAATAAAGCCACTTGTTTGGCTGGTGTGAGTACCTCCGAAACATGACATCTCTCTAGGTATTGCCTAAACCTTCTTCCTGCAAGTCTAACCGTCTCTTGAGGGGTTTGCTTGAAGCTATGAATCAGTGAGGAAGTGTTATGGCTTATGCCACTCTTAGAGAATTCAATAATGAATGCCTCCAGAAGTTGGTCTATGTTCTTGAAGTGTCTCTCATTTAGTGGTTGAAACCATGTAAGAGCGGTGTTCCTAGGAGTTAGACCAAAGGCATTGTACTGCGTGAACAAGTCCTCCACTTGTTCAGCTCTCAAGACTTGCCTAAATTCAGCCACATGATCGTATGGGTCTCCAGTGCCATCGAAGTAATTCTTCATGGACTTAACCAGCTGTGTAGGTCTCAAGGTTCTGGTGTGTTCCCTCGGCCTTGGCAAAGGAAAATCATCAGCATTTCTTAGGTTCCTTGGAACTCTAGTTCTCTCTGTTTCTTCTCTATCCGTCTCTGCTCGCGTTCGTTCTCTTCCTATTGGGTTGGCAAAGCTTACCTCATGCCTATCTCTACTTCTGTCCCTTTGAGCTCCATGAGCTTGGGATGTTCCCGCTCCTTGGTGGCCAAAAGAGACATTAGATCTTGGTTGGGGAAAAATAAATTCTCCCTTCCAAGTGTAGGCATGCCTACCATGCTCTGTGACCACAAAGATCCTCTCTGAAGTATTGTCTAAATAGGTCACCTTGCCTGGGCTATCAGGATCTTTGAACTCGTAGATTGTGGTCATTCCTATCTCATTAGGCTGATTAGGCTTATACCTCCAAAAGGCTTCATCGGTCTCTCGGTTTAAGAGCAGATCTATGCTTTTATTGTCCTGGGGAATCCAGTCTGGCGTGATAATTCTAGTAAGAACTAATTTGCCTCGAGGTGTTTTAGGCTCTCCACTTAAGTTTCCTTGCTCTAGGTCACCTATGTCTATCTTTGGGATCACATTACCAAATTCATATGTCCTATCTGGGTGACTAGTGACTACGTATATGGTTCCTTCTTTGTCCAAGTATGCTCCATTTTCAAATTTGACTGCTGGACATTTTAGTTCAATGGGTTGATCTGGGTTTTTGATCTGGACCACGGATCTTCCTAGGCCGTCCTCATAGATGCTAGCACCTAATCGGTTGGTCCTAAGGTATTCCTATTGCGTCTTGTAGGGGCCTTCTACCCTATGTAAGTATGGCACACCTAAACTTCCTGTGGGTCTCTCCATACCTTGAGACATCTCTGACTCACGTCTCAGAGCTAGGGTAGTACGAATGATGGCTCAACTGCTGGGCCCAAGACCTAGCAGTATGATCGACACTAGCCTCTGAAGACCTCAGACTCTGTCTATCTCTCCCTAGGTGTCGTCCGGATCTAAGGTTCATATGCTTAGCTGAGCAATCCCAATTTTTACCCAAGGTACAGCCTCGTTGCCCATCAATTTGTATCAGTCACTTGGTTCTTTTTAGCTGATTATCGTGTTTATGATCTTGTCTGCTATAAGTTAATTTCCGCTGTTTCGGTTGATCGTTCCACGTTAAGTTCCTTTCCTTTAAAGTTATCGATCACATAGAGATTATATTTTAGCTTGAACTTGAGTATTTAGGTAGTCTTCAACTTGATAGATGCCTATCGTCGCCCTGACTTACTTCTAGCACTATTCGCACTTAGCCTAAACTAGGAATTGATAGAGGGAGTTGTGAGTGTTCCAACCTCACTTACTGATCCCTTGCTCTTCGGTGCTCAAGAACCCCGTTCTCAAGCTTGCGGAATGCCCTTGCTTTGGATGCCTCCTAATGCTCTCAGTGGACCTGTAAAAGTCCCAAAGTTAGCTCAAGACTTAGATTCAAATGACTTAGCAAATCACTTCCATTCATGCAATTTAGATATCAAATTGCCCTCTGTGTTTATGGCAAACAATTCTAGGGATCCCTTGGTTTTGTTCCCTCTGGATATGGTCAACTTCAAAATACTACATCTAATAATCCAACAAAACAAAAATCACAGCAAACGGATTTCGTATGAGAAAGTTATGCCAGTTCAGGGTTCTGGGGCTAAAACAGGGTTCAAACAGGATGAAAGACAAACAGGTTCTTCTCAAACTCTTTGCTTATGGCCTCCCTATGTGCTCTAGAGTCCAATATTCATGCCCAAAATTAGCCAAATTCTTCAAATTAAAAAACCCTAAAAAATAGGCCGAAAATGGATGTCAATCACGATCGATTGGACTGTCAATCGCGATGGACAGAGCTATCCGTCATGGCCTGTCAGTCTTGATGGACACGTGTCAATCGCGATTGATGGGTGTCAATCGCAATGGACAGGGGTGTCGGTCGCGATGGACTGCTGTCGATCGCGATGGACTGGGGATATCGGTCGCGATGGACTCGTAGTCCCTCGTGAGGTGTCAATCGCGATGGATGGATTTTTTTGGATTTTTTCGTGTTTATGTGTTGATCGGGTCAAGAATCTCGTCGAAATGGGGTGTCAATCACGATTTTTCTGTCGAACGTGATGGATAGGGGTTTCCATCGCGATGGACACGTGTCCGTCGGGGTCTGTCAATCGTGATGGACTGGCTGTCCGTTGCGATTGACACTGTCAATCGTGATGGATGCTATCAATCGCGATGGATAGAAAAAATGCAAATTTTTTAGAAATTTCTATGGATTTGTGATGTGCCAGGCCTCTAGTCTACTGTGGTGCACTTAGTTTTACCAAAAGATGAGATTTTCTGTCAATTGCGATCGACAGAGGTCTGCGACACAGAGACAGTTCCAAGCTTTTTCATACCTGCGTGACGTGCTGGAGATGATGGGACAGCCAGATCCTGCAACGAAACTCCAAAAAACATGCAAAAGTAGCACATACAAAAAGATCTCTTGCTCTCTCTCACAAGTGGAATGAGGGAAATGGAAGGGAGAAGGTGATATGATCAAAAACTGAAATTTTTCGCGATGATGGAGATGGAGGTGGGAGATGGTGAGGATGATGATGGTGATGATGATGATGAAGTAAAAAAAGAGAAAAATAAGAAAAAGTAAAGAAATTACCTACAACACCAACGTCACAACTCTACGTCTTACCATCACACGCTCGTCCTCAAAGCTCGATCCCCGGCAACGGCGCCAAAATTTGGTGTAGCTCAGTGATGAGTAGCACCTCCTTTAATGTCAATCCGGGAAGACGTGAGGATGGTATGATGACCTCGAGCAAGTGAAGGCACAAGTGCGTGAGTGAGAAGCACACTAACATGCACACACATACACACACACGCACACACAAGGCAAGAGCAAAGAGAGGGACAATGGAGTTCTTTTAGATTACTTCAAAAGTGCACATACAAGTTCAAATCCATTACAAGCTAACCTCAAAAATGAGCTCTCTAGCTCTATTTATAGTTTTTGACTAGTTTACACACATAATGATGCATACACACATATACACATGCATACACACATACAAACACATATACACACACATACACACATACACACATATATGCATACATACACACATATATGCATACACACACATAGAGAGACATACTCACACATACACATACATGCATATATATACATACATAATGCATATGCATATGCATACATACATACATGCATACATACACATACATAATGCATACACACATATATGCATACATAATGCATACACACACATATGCATACATACATGCATACACATACACACATAGACACATACACACACATAGACACATACACACACATAGACACATACACACACATAGACACATACACACTCATAGACGCATAGTGACACATACACATAGACACATACACATACACACACATATACACACACACACACAAACATACACACATAGACACATACACACATAATGATGCATACACACACATACATATGCATACACACCCATATGCATACATACATGCATACACATACACACATAGACACATACACACACATAGATACATACATACACATAAACACATACACACTCATAGACACACACACATACACATAGACACACACACACATATACACACACACATATACACACACACATATACACACACACATACACACATAGACACATACACACATAATGATGCATACACACACATACACATGCATACACACACATATGCATACATACATGCATACACATACACACATAGACACATACACACACATAGATACATACATACACATAAACACATACACACTCATAGACACACACACATACACATAGACACACACACACAAACACACATAGACACATACACACATAATGATGCATACACACACATACACATGCATACACACATCCAAACACACACATACACACATACACACATATATGCATACATACACACATATATGCATACACACGTAGAGAGATATACTCACACATACACATATATGCATATATATACATACATAATGCATATGCATATGCATACATACATACATACATACATACACATACATACACATACATACACACACATATACACACACATACACACACACATATACACACACACACATATACACACACACATATACACACACACATACACACATAGACACATACACACATAATGATGCATACACACACATACACATGCATACACACATACACACACACATACACGCACATACATACACACACATGCATACATACACATACTTAATGCATACACACATACTTATGTACATGTATATATATTTATTTCTAACCATTTTGTTTTATATGTTAGGTATTATGGATCCCTGTAGAGAGAGAAAGGCGAAACTCACACTCATAAAAAGTCTTATGAGAGCAAGAGCTCCGTCTGATACTCTAGGGGCCATAATGCGTGATTACTCAGAGATGTCTGATGAGGAGCTGGACTATACGATCTAGATGCTTACCCAGCAATCAGACGAGGGCTCTTCTATAGCTCCACATGGAGGAAGAGAGCTATCTGCTCATAGGTATGTTTTTTTTTCATAAAATTTTTGAATGATATTATAATACATATTTTTATTTATTTTTATCTATCTATTTTCAGGATACCTATACCACCTCCAAATTGTGATAGCAGAGCAGAGTTGCCTATGAGGACATGCATAGGCGCCTTAGGACTAGAGTGCGATATAGAGCCAGAGGGGAACATTGTGTACATAGGGAATGGATTGGAGTTAAAGAGAAGAATGTGGGCACTATGCGACTCTTACCTGCGCTTTGTCCACTTACCATGGAAGTAAGTAAAAATTTTACATATAAATTGAAATAAATATCTTATGTTTTATTTACATTATGTTTTTTATTTTTGTAGTGAGCATGATGAGAGGGATAAAAAATACGTACTTAGTTCACTTGAGACAGGGTTTGGGATAGGATGGTCGCTTAAGTGGTGTCTAAAAGAGATGTGGACACTTATGGCTCATCGTCGCGATAATGCACGGTATGCACTAATTTTATGTATATATATGTGGATATGAGTATGTGTGTTTATGCATGTATGTATGTATATGAGAGAGAGAGAGAGAGAAAAGAGTGAGACTAGAGGTATAAACACACGCATACACACACATATACATCATACATGCACATTTGCACACATATAATGAATACACATAGACACATACACATACTCACATACACACACGATATGCACTGCTTTTATGTATATATATGTGGATATGAGTATGTGTGTTTATGCATGTATGTATGTATATGAGAGAGAGAGAGAGAAAAGAGTGAGACTAGAGGTATAAACACACACATACACACACATATACATCATACATGCACATTTGCACACATATACATATACATGCACATTTATACATACACACACATACATTCACATTTTTACACACACATACACATGCATGCAGTTACACACATATCATGAATACACATAGACACATACACATACTCACATACACGTACACATACTCACATACACATACACATGCATAATCATATGTACACACACATAGACTCATATAATCATATTTACATGCATATATACATATACACATGCATATATACACACACACACAACACATGCATATGCACATATAGATACACATACATACACAACACATGCATATGCATAAATAAATAAATAAATAAATCCTATTTCAAAAATCCTAAATTGAAAACACTAATTTTGATATTAGGGTTATAAAAATCCCAATTTAAAAACTCTTATTCAACCTTTTAGCCATATGTTTGAAGTATATGTACACCTCCGACATCCTACTAGAGAGATGTCTCTCCTCCCAACCTTATGCCTCTATATATAGCTACTCGAATCAACAAGGATCATAATATATATAAAGATATTTACACATCATGTAGATAGGATACATAAATATAAAATGGAGTAGATATATTATGCATCACACATACATGCCTAAATGCACACATAAATATATATATACATACTAACATATTTACATGTACACATTTACACATAGACATATATACATATATACATGTACACATCACATATACATGCCTACATGCACACATAAACATATATATACATGCATACATATTTACATGTACATATTTACACATAGACACATATACATATATACATGTACACAATTATAAACACTTGCATATATTACATGAATACATGAATATTTTACATAAATGCATAACACATACATATACATGAAATACATATATATGCATACTAACATATGTATACATATAATACACATGAATACACAGACATATGCATCCATACATGATAAAAATTTGCTCCTCGAAGATAAATATATAAAATAATTAGGCATACCCCCGAGCTTCATGTTCTAACTTAAAAGAACATGATTTCATCTCTCTAGTAGGATTCATTGTTATTCAAGTTAATAAAAAAATCTATTATCTGATATCCATTCAGAAGCTTCAAGTTATTGAGCAATAACTAGAGTAGAATTTACTATCTAATTTGCTCATATGTTTTCATTATTGCCATCATTTTGGTAAGACATCAATATAGTCTCATCTTCATTATCCTTATTGATTTCATTTATTTCTTCTATTGTTAAATCTATGTTCTCATGAATCACATCATCTATTGATGGATTAATATCTATTTCTGGTAATTCCTCTTCCTCATCAGTAGAATCAGCATGTAGAGATTTATCCTCTTCATCAAAAAGATTAGTATCATTATCATGTATAATGATTCTAATTTCTATTTCAGATGTTGATGTATCAGTATCTGATGCTGAATCATCAAGAGGACTTTCTTCGATCTCTCTAACAATAAATTGTTCAAACAATGACCTACCTCTAGGTTGCACATGAATGACTTGCCACCAAGGATGAGCATCTGGGTTTTTATAAAAAAATGCTTGTTCAATATGCCTAGGAAGAGTATATGGTTCTTTAGTAGATCGCATTACCTTGGAAGAATCAATTGCCCAAAACCCAGATAATTCCTTTCTTAATGTGGAATTACTACCTTTATACTCCGCTCAAAACCAGTCAACCTTCAAAATGACCTATCAAAATATATAACAACAAAAACCAATTATTAGGTGCTTAAAAAAATAACTAACTCTATTAAAAAAAATATAAAGTTTTTTCTACATGTTTGAATGTATGAAATGAAATTTCGTAGATACCAAAAATAGTTCCTACGTAACCAAGTTCGCTATCTATAAGGTTTGTGTCTTTTGAGCTAGCACGTGATAATTGCTTGAAAGAAGAAACAATACTAGAATCCTCTGTTTTACGTAAAGAATCAATGGCTTTGATTCTAATATGCTGTCCAAAAGCCCACATATTAGTGAACATTCGAGCCTCCAAAATAAACTCAATTAGTAAATAGAAACTAACATACATATATGAAAAAAATAAAATATTATTTTAATAAAATTACCTTTCGTTCACAACCTATCATTAACTCTCTTTGCTCATCTGAGATTTCTTCATTATTTGCGTTGGTGCATTGCAAACGACTATATAGCCAATCCGTGAAAGAAGGTATATTTGTAATCTCATTATTATCGAGATTACGTCTAAATCTTTTGTTTTTTCGCCTTTTACTTCGGAGATTTTGAAGTTCCTCGTACTCGCTAAGGAATGCTTGCATGCATTCGCTATTATATGCTACAAAAGTAGAAACATCATTTTTTTCTTGAAATGTAAATAAGAATGGAACCCCCTTACCTGATAATACCTCATCTGTTATTTTTGAAGAAGACTCATTGGTCCATGCACATGCAACTTCTTCATGAACTCTTTCAAGGTACTCACTAACGTAATACATGCACTCTTCAAGCATCCAACCCTTTGCCATGGATCCTTCTGGTTTCGCTCTTTATCGCACATAACCTTTTAGTATTCCCATAAATCGCTCGACCCAAAACATCCATCGAGTGTTGACAACACCTGCAATCTCTATCTCATCTACAAGATGGACTAATAAATGAACCTGAATATCAAAAAATGAAGTAGGAAGTTCTTTCTCCATCAAACATAGTAGCTCTTTGCATTCACGTTTTTTTGTGGGATCGAGTTTTTGTCAATCTCTTTGGATGTAATCCACCTATACATATCATAAAAACAATTATAAAGAAGTTAATTAAAAAATAAAAGATATCCAATATTCATACATATTAAATATAAAAGTATCATAATTACCTTATAAGTGATCCAAGACGATAGATCACATCTCGTACTCCTTTCGTTGTACATCCATCGATAGGCAAGGTAAAATATGTTTCAAAAAGTTATGCTAGTCATGGGACTTTAACCCAGATAAGCTCTAATCATCCATAGTAAACATGTTTTGAAAAGATGCCCAATATCATGTAGGAGTCTTAATCAATTGAATCCTATTGTTGATAGTCTGTATCTCTTTTGTTGTAAGTACCCAAGGAGCAGGTGCATAAGTTGTTTCTTATCGATGTCTATCAAAAACTGGCCATAAATTTGGTTTGGATTTTTGATGTTTCAAATCATTCCTTGATGCTGTAGTATCTTTTAGTCCAAGATAATGTTGCCATAGTGAATAACCAATATTTTGAATATATGCATAGGATCAAGAAGATGACATACTTTTAACTCTTTCCAATACTCCAAAGAATACCATATTGATATGTTCTCTGCGAGTGCCAATTTTCCTTTACCTCTATTCACATACTCATTACCTGAATCATCACTGAAGATTTCTGCTTCTGGATCTATCAGAGGTCCATCTGTCCATTTTTTATACCAGTCCATAGGCGTCATAGGTTTTGGACACTGACCTGTTTCAAGCTTTCCATTAAAATGTATCGCTTCTCTTTTAGATCTTAATGGATGATCATCAGGCAAGAATCGTCGATGTCGAAGATAAATATTTTTATTAAGATTCTTACTATAGATTGATCTCAACCAATCACCACAATATGTACAAGCTTTATAACCCTTAGTAGATATTCCTGCATCATGGAAAATGATAAAAATATAATTAGATTAAATCATATTTATTTACATGCATATTGAATAAAAAAATTACATCAATACCTGAACAAACACCATATCCTCGAAAATCGTGAATAGTCCAATCCACAATACCACGAACCGTAATATGTGTTTCATTGATGCTTTTCGATACAACAATGACATTAATACCTCTCCATAACTCTTGAAGATCGTCAATGAGAGGAGCAAGATATATATTCATATCTTTAACTTGTCTTTTGCCTGGGATTAAAAGTGAAAGCATCAAATGTTCCTTTTTAATGCTAAGATATGGCGGAAGATTGTAGTTTATGACTACCACTGGCCATGTTGACCATTTACTGGATTTCATGGAGAATGGATTAACCCCATCTAATGCAACTCCTAACTTTAGATTTTGTGGATTTTTTTCAAATTCAGGCCATGTAGAATCAATATGCTGAAAAGCAACACTATCATGAGGAATTCTGATTATTCCATCAGTACTTTTGTGATCATGTCCCCAAGTCAAAAGCTTTGATAATTCGGGGCTTTGAAACATATGTCTAATGTTGATATATTTAGGTAGTGATGTGTGTGAACACTCTAGGACCGCCGGGGCACTTTTTTCCCTCTTTAGGAGGTTTTTTTCCCCCGGCTTGTATATACGCCTATTGCCCTAATGGGCTACTTATCTTTGTACATTCTCTAGTAATACATTCAGTCTTGTGTGTTGTGCTCCAAGCTTCTTCTTCTTCCTTGTGCTGTTCGCGTGCTTCCGCAGACGTCTAACTCCAACAATTGGTATCAGAGCAGGTCGTTGCTTCTTCTAGGGCGCCGTCGACACTCCTCCATTTGTAGTCTCAGATTCGCATGAAATTTGGTGAGCATACTCAGGGTGTTTCCTAGATCTAAACAGCTTCGCTGTGTGGTGCCGAAATCGCGATCTGAGCTCGTTTCGGCCTCCGAACGCACTATCACAGCGCTTGTGCAGGCTATTTCGTCCTTTTGTGCCAAAGGTATATACCAGTTTCTGTTCGCCAGTTTAAGCGTCTCGAAGTCTGCTACAGGTCTAGCAGAACTCGTCTGGGCAGTTCCGTTCAACTTTTTGAGATACAGTCAATTTTCTGCATCAAGGTATTTTAGTCACCGGCCATGGCTGAAAGCAGTGATGTATTCCGTATGTTGGCTGTTGAGGATAAGTTGGATGGTACCAACTACCCATTATGGGCTTATATGATGCGACATGTACTGGTTGCAAAAGGATTGTGGAACATTGTGCAGGGTGTTGAAAGACGTCCTGTTACACCTGTAACGACAGGTACTGCAAATACAGGTGTTGGAGCTGATGAAGATGGTGTCGAAGATGATATTCCGCAGATTCCTGTTCGTGCTGCTGTTTCTGTTGCACCTACTGCAGAGCAGATTCGTTGGGATGGCAGAGATGCCCAGGCACATGCATTGATAGCTTTGTCTGTCAAACGTGCCATTATCCCTCACATTCGCTCTTGCAGAACAGCAAAGGATGCTTGGGATACACTTACCACTTTGTACCAGGCTAGGAATGAGGCTCGTGTTGCTTACCTCCGAAAACAGTTGGAGAGTGAGCACATGAATGAAGGTGATTCTATGGACAGTTTTCTTACAAAGATCAAAGACCTGAAGGAACAATTGATTTCTGCTGATGAGGTTATACCAGATAGCTCACTTGTGCAGACCGTTCTGAATGGCCTTCCTGATTCATATCAAAGTTTTGCCTCTACTCTTCGATTGATGATGAAAGGCAATCCGAATGCCTTGTCATTTGAGGAATTAGTCTCTGTTCTGTTGCAGGAAGATCAGTCCAGGCAGAATAGGTCCATTATGCATGTTGCAGATCAAGCTTTCCTGGCTAGTCAGAAGGGCAAAGGAAAATGGAGCTCTTCTACTAGTAAGCAGAAATCTGCAAATGCTGCACAATCGAAGAACCAGGATAAAGATGAGAAGAAATCAGAAAAGCAGAAATTGTTCTGCAAGTACTGTAAAGGAAATGATCATATTATAAAGAACTGTCCAAAACTGGCTGCTAAAGAGGCAAAGAAGAAAGAGGCTGGAATGGTTGTTGCAGAGGCCTCTACACCAAAAACAGAGTCTGCAAATCTTGTGCAGGAAGAAGAATGGGCGTTTACTACTGTCTGCAGTTTTGACCCATCTTCTCATGATCAGTGCATGTCTGCAGTAGACTCAGATGTTTGGTACTTTGACAGTGGGGCGACCAAACATATTACCTCGCAGCGCAGTTTCTTCTCTTCACTCGAGCCTGCCCCTACAGGGAATACTGTCACATGCGCCAATAACTCCTCTTATCCTGTTATGGGAGTTGGTAAGATCATTTTGACTACTGCTGATGGTAGTTCTTTCACTTTGTCAGATGCTTTATTTGTGCCAGGGATCAAAAAGAACCTGTTATCAGTTTCTGCATTAGCCAAGATTGGCTTGGTTGTGAAATTCGTTGACGACAGGTGTACAGTCCATGATCTCTCAAATGGCGATGTGATTATTGCTTCTGGCATTTTATGTCGTGGGCTGTATAAGCTCATAGACTATGAAAGATCTGTGAATGATTCGGCATGTGCAGTTCATGATTCTCAGGCTATGTCAGATGCAAAGCTTTGGCATGCACGCTTTGGTCATCTGAATTTTGCTAGTTTGTTACGCCTGCAGAAATCTGAAATGGTGTCTTCTTTGCCCAAACTTGAGGCACCTGGAAAACATGTTTGTGAAGGTTGTATTTTGGGCAAAATGCAGCGTTCTTCCTTTCCAAAAGATGATTCAGTTCGGGCTATGCAGAAATTGCAGCTTGTACATAGTGATGTCTGTGGTCCTATGCAGACACCCTCTTTTGGAAATTACCTTTACTTCGTGACTTTCATTGATGATTTTTCCAGGCATGCATGGGTATACCCACTCAAAGCAAAGTCCGAAGTGTTCATGTGCTTCAAACAGTTTTTGGTTTTGGCTGAAAATCTGTCAGCATGTAAAATGGGCACCCTCCGTTCTGATCGAGGGGGGGAATATATGTCTTCAGATTTTAATGCATTTCTGGCTGAACGTGGGATAAAACACCAGTGTACAGTGCCGTATACACCTCAACAGAATGGAGTTGCTGAACAAAAGAACAGGTCACTCATGGAGATGGCGAGGTGCATGGTCAAAAGTCAGGCTTTACCACATAGTTTCTGGCTTGAGGCTGTCATGTGTGCAGCATATGTACTGAACAGGTGTCCCACCAAATCGTTGCAGTCTATCACTCCATATGAGGCTTGGCATGACCGCAAGCCATCTGTTGCTCATCTGCGTGTTTTTTTGGTTGTTTGGCATATGCATTAGTGCCTGAACAACATCGCAGAAAATTGGATGATAAGGCAGTAAAATGTATTTTTGTTGGGTACAGTTCTGAAAGTAAAGGCTATCGTCTGTATCATCCACAGACTAAACGCATTCTGGTTAGCCGTGATGTTGTCTTTGTGGAAGATGCTATTCAGCCATTGCTTTCATGTACTAAGGAGACATCTGTTAGCTCCAAAGACATGTATGATACTTTGATGCCTCTTTTTACAGGTGGACAGGCTAGTGTTGGTCCAAATGAGGCAACTTCTCAGCCTTTGCAGGTTTCCTATGATGATGCAGATCATTCCATTTCTGATGCAAATTTACATGATGCACTTGTTGATGAGAGAGCTGATATTGAACAGGCAAAAACTATGCCAAAATGGCTGGTGCAGACTTTGCGTGACAGCAAATTAGATGCACCTTTGTCATATCGTACTCGTTCAGGCTCTCATAGTACCTCCTTTGCATCAGATTGCTATGCTATGGCTGCATCTAGTCTCTGTGATGAGAATGAGCCTGTTTCTTTTGATGAAGCACAAAATTCAGAAAATTGGATGGCTGCTATGCAATCTGAATATGATGCTATAATGAAGAATGGTACATGGTCTTTATGTGACTTGCCTCCTGGCAAGAAGGCCATTGGCACTAAGTGGGTATACAAGCTGAAGCGTAAACCTGATGGTACAGTTGATAGGTATAAGGCTAGGCTTGTTGCAAAGGGTTATGCGCAGGAAAGAGGCATTGATTTTGATGAGACCTTTGCACCTACATGCCGTATGACTACTGTTCGGAGCATTTGTGCACTTGCAGCCCATCATGGTTGGAATGTACATCAGTTGGACATTAAAACAGCATTTCTGAATGGTGACTTGCATGAAGAAGTGTATGTTTTTCAGCCCCGTGGCTTTGTGCAGAAAGGGCATGAAAACCAGGTGTGCAGGTTAAAGAAGGCGTTATATGGTTTAAAGCAAGCACCACGTGCTTGGTATGAGAAGATACATGCCTATCTGATTGCACATGGTTTTGAGAACAGTCCAACTGAAAGCACCTTATATGTTAAGCGTGCTAATGATGTGCTTCTGATCATTGTTGTCTATGTAGACGACATGCTGCTCACTGGTCCTCTTGAGAAGCATATTGCTGATTTCAAGGCTGATTTGCATGCCTCATTTGAGATGTCTGATTTAGGGCATTTGCATCACTATTTGGGCATTCAATTTATGCAAGTTGATGGTGGAATGGCTTTGTGTCAAACGAAATATATTGACACATTATTGCAGCGTTTTGGCCTTGAAGACTGTAAGCCTATTGCCACTCCTATGGAGACAGGTTTACGATTGAGTCTTCATGATGCTGGAGATGCATTTGATGCTGTTCTCTATCAGCAGGCTGTTGGATGCTTGATTTACTTATGCATTACTCAGCCAGATATTCAGTTTGCTGTCTCACAGATGAGCAGGTTTATGCATTGCCCAGGAGTCACGCATTGGAAAGCGGTTAAGCGCATCTTTCGCTACTTGAGTGGTACTCGGCTACTTGGGTTGTTTTATCCCAAGGGGGGATCACCACCGCCAGATTTGCATGCTTTTTCTGACTCAGATTGGGCTGGTTGCTATGACACTCGTGTGTCCACCAGTGGTTTTTGCTTCATGCTTGGTAGCTCATGTATATCTTGGTTGAGCAAGAAGCAGCCTACTGTGGCCACTTCCAGTTGTGAGGCTGAGTATAGGGCAGCTTTCACAGCGACTGTTGAGTGTGTGTGGCTCAGACGCCTTATGGCTGATTTGGGTGTTGGCCAGTCTTCTGCCACCACCATCTTCACTGACAGTCAGAGCGCATTGGCAGTTGCGAGGAACCCTGTGTTCCATGCTCGCACTAAGCACATTGAGGTGCATTATCACTATGTCAGGGAGAGGTTCTCTGTTGGGGAGATCAGCTTGGCATATGTGCCCACGCAGGAGAACATTGCAGACCTTTTCACGAAGGCTCTGCCTAGGGAGAAGTTTGAAGCTTTCCGCAAAGCTTTGGGCTTACTTCCTTTTGTGGAGTGATTTCCACATAGCTCGGCACTTCCTTATACATGAGTGCCAGCTCCTTGTTCACCGCATCACTCCCAGGGGGGATTTGTTGATATATTTAGGTAGTGATGTGTGTGAACACTCTAGGACCGCCGGGGCACTTTTTTCCCTCTTTAGGAGGTTTTTTTCCCCCGGCTTGTATATACGCCTATTGCCCTAATGGGCTACTTATCTTTGTACATTCTCTAGTAATACATTCAGTCTTGTGTGTTGTGCTCCAAGCTTCTTCTTCTTCCTTGTGCTGTTCGCGTGCTTCCGCAGACGTCTAACTCCAACATCTAATCCGTGGAGCCAATGGAAAATGTCTCAATACCTTTTTTAGGATTTTACCTTCTTCGCCCTTATATCGAGGAGTTTGACATTTGGGACATGTCAAAGAGATGTATACATTGATAATCTATACCAAGATTGTTGATTCTCTTCTTCATTTCATCATGTGAGGTAGGAAGAATATTCTGACTTGGTAAAAACTTTTCAGATAATAACCTGTAAGTTTATCAAAAAAAGATATATTAAAAAAAGTAAATAAATAAATACACACACACACACACACACATATATATATATATATATATATATATATATATATATATATATATATATATATATATATATATATATATATATATATATATATATATATATGTATATATATATATATATATATATATATATAATTATATATATGTGTATGCTTATGTGCATCTTTCAAAACATTCGCGCAAAATTTGATTGTTTTGGATGGCAGGATACGATTGCCTCTTTTGGAGGATATGAAGTATGTACCTTCATTGGATGATTTGTCGATTCTATCATATGTTCAATTTGAAGTGTGAGAAGCGGGTTTATAATTGCTATTCAAAGAATTTGGCACTGTTTATAGGCCATACGATGGTGACCTAGATGAATCGCATGCACATTACTCAAGATAGAGCAACCTGATTATAAGGGACTAGTACCAGCAGGATTTCTGGGGTATGCAGTAAACCTCTTGCATGTCAATGATGAGCATCTGAACTTTAGGATACAAAGTGGAAATCATGGTGGCTTGAGAGGATCACTTTTATACAGCTTGTTCAAAGAACTTCAGGTTTATGACACTGAAGGTTTTTGAAAAAGTTGTATAAAAGTGATCCTCTCAAGCCACGATGATTTCCACTTTGTATCCTAAAGTTCAGATGCTCATCATTGACATGCAAGAGGTTTACTGCATACCCTAGGAATCCTCTTGGCACTAGTCCATTATAATCAGATTGCTCTATCTTGAGTAACCTCTGTGCATGCGATTCATCCAGATCATCATTGTATGGCCTAAAACAGTGCCAAATTCTTTGAATAGCAATTATAAATCTGCTTCTCATACTTTCAAACTGAATATATGTGTGAATCGACAAATCATTCAATGAAGGTACATACTTCATATCCTCCAAAACAAACAATCGTAACCTACCATCCAAACAATCAATTTTTTCGCGAATATTTTGAAAGATGCATTAATAGTTTTAAATATGCACGGTCAAAAAGTGTCCATTCAATTCAAGTTCTTGTTCTTACCTTATCTAAAGTAAGAATAAAAACCAGCATGTATATATATATATATATATATATATATATATATATATATATATATATATATATATATATATATATATATATATATATATATATATATATATATATATATATGTATATATATATAAATAGATAGAAAATTGAAAATTATACCTTAATAGTGTCAAAACAGATACATTACTCCATCCAAAACGATTTTGAAGGTTGAGAATAAGTAAGCTCGCACTTACTCATGTCAAACGACTTCCTTCATATACATGCTTTAGACATTCCTCTCGAAGATATTTCTCATTTTTAGAAATATCAATGCTCTCACTGTCATTTTGATACCAATCCTCAATAAAATCTGCCATGTCATCATCTTCATCATTGTCACACAAATCTTGTACTTTATCGTCTTTTGAATATAGATCTTTCAACTTTGCATATCGCACAGGATTAGTTTTGAGTAGCCTCCTCGTGCAAGCTTCTAATAAATGAGGTCTTATTGGTAATTGTGAATGCTGTGGAGGAATATCATCAATGTCATACATTGGAATCTACACATATAAATAAAATTCATTAGTATTCCATAAATGAATAAAAAGTAAAATTTAAATATAAAATTAAGTATATAACTTATTAAATATGGATAGAAAATTTTTATTCTCTCTAGCTAAAAGGTGCTCTTGGAGGTCTATGCCATCCATAATTCACTAATAGTTCATTACCCGCATGTAGTAATAGCATTGACAACTATGTATCTTGATACATCTCTACTCATGTATGGTGATTCATGACTATTTTCACGCTCCTCAAATGTGCAATTAGTCCTTGAACTATTATGTAACCCTCAACTACTATTTATTAAACCTGCTATATTTCCATGTGTGTAAGGTCTTCCATCAGTATATAATCTTTCATTTTCTGCATGTAAAATCCTTCTACTAGTAAGGGATGCTGCGTTCAAGCATATTCCATAAGTACTCATGCTTTGAACATAACGTGAAAGTCGATGCCAATCTCCCCATCCATATATAGGACCACAAAATGGCATAAGAGTGAGTTCAGAGTTCGGAGGCACATACAAATCCTCTACAATAAAGAGACCACGACCAACATTAGTAATAGTGGATGGAGAAATCATATAGTGATTACCCCAAAAGTTGAAAACCTCTCCATCTAAAGGAAGTGGTCCTCTATTCCATCCTCCATATCTTCTTCTATCATATGTTTGTACTAAATAATGATCACGAGCTGGCAATGGATAATCTCCAACCGTTTCATTCTCTAAACCTCCTACATAATAAGAAACAAAAAAAAAAGTTATGTATCCATCAAATATATTTAAAATTAAATGTTTGATATACTTACATTATAAAGTGGTTGCACGATGAGGAGACGGTGGTGGAGTTCCATCTAATTGATCCAAATCTACAAATAATGGTATTTGATATTAATAATCTGATTATCTACATACAAATTCACATATACATATTTACACATACACACATATCCACATATACACATTTACACATACACACATATTCACATATACACAACTACACATTATTGTGGGATAAATGCATATATTTTGTATGAATAAGTGTATATGCATGCATGTGTGTGTGCGTATATATGTGGATATGTATATGTGTGTTTATGTTATATGTATGTATATGTGTATATGTATACATATATGTATGCGTATATGTTTGCATGTATATGTGTATGTGGGTATGTGTATGTGTATGTGTGTGTATATATGTGTATGTATTCTGATTTTTTTTTCTGTTTGAGATTAAATTAATAGGAGATATTGTATGGTCGAAAAAAATAAGAGGCGAGCTAACATACCTCCTGAGACGTGGTAGTTTTTTTGTAGACAGCTACGTCTTCAAGAGTCATTTCCTTAGTAGAAGGTACACAAATTAATAGTTTATATTTATAATTTTTATATATTTTAGTAATTTTTTATATTTAATTTATGTATTTTTTTTTCTTGAATAAACAGGCTGCTGCAAAGAAGAGAGTGGAATCGGGCCACAAATCCCACCTAGGCCAAATGGGCCATAATGGTTTTGTAGCTACGTTTGTAAGTATATGTGTTTTTGTGAGTATATTTTTTACTTTAGTTAAAATGCAAGCAACTAATGTTTTTTATTTGTTTCATTGCAGCGGAAGGATTATGGCCGATATCCTACGAAACATGAGATCGAGTATGCTACACATTTTGGATATCGGCGTTTGAGCGAGTATATGCAAGATCATCTTGATGCCTTTGTGAGTATTTTTAAATTTTATATAATTATTTTATTTTTATGAATGGTTTAATTATTTTATTTATTTATGTTTGTTATATGTATTACAGGAGTACTATGGAGAGAAAAATATGGATGAGGTGGAGAGATAGACACAGGAGGGACGATCTCGATCGTCACAGGGTGATCATGACGATGAGGATGAGGAAGATCAGGATGATCACGATATTTCTGATGATGATGATGATCATTGACATTGGATTATATGTATTTACATTAATATATATATATATATATATATATATATATATATATATATATATATATATATATATATATATATATATATTATCTATATATTTATCATTTCAGTTATGTTTTGAATTGTGTGTATGGTATTAAGTAATGAAGAGTTTTGTTCTATTGATTGTTATTATTGTTTATATTAAGCATGTGTTTTAGTACTTTAATTATATAATTCATTCATATGTGTGTACCTAAGTGTATATGTATGTAGTGTATATGTATGTATGTGCATGTGTATGTGTGTGTATATGTATATGTATGTATGTGCATGTGCATGTGTAAGTGTATATGTGTGTATGAGTATGTGCATGTGCATGTGTATGTGTGTGTATATGTATGTGCATGTATATGTGTAACTCTATGTGTATATGTGTGTATGTGCATGTATATGTGTATATGTAGGTATGTGCATGTGTATATGTGTTTTAATACTTTTATTATATAATTCATTCATATATGTGTACCTAAGTGTATATATATGTGTTTGTATATGTATGTATGTGCATGTGTATGTGTGTGTATATGTATGTATGTGCATGTGCATGTATAAGTGTATATGTGTGTATGAGTATGTGCATGTGCATGTGTATGTGTGTGTATATGTACATGCATGTATATGTATAACTCTATGTGTATATGTGTGTATGTGCATGTATATGTGTATATGTAGGTATGTGCATGTGTGTGTGCATGTGTATATGTGTATTAATACTTTAATTATATAATTCATTCATATGTGTGTACCTAAGTGTATATGTATGTGTGTGTATATGTATGTATGTGCATGTGTATCTCTGTGTATATGTATGTATATGCATGTGCAAGTATAAGTGTATATGTGTGTATGAGTATGTGCATGTGCATGTGTATGTGTGTGTATATGTATATGCATGTATATGTATAACTCTATGTGTATATGTGTGTATGTGCATGTATATGTGTATATGTAGGTATGTGCATGTGTATATGTGTTTTAATACTTTAATTATATAATTCATTCACATGTGTGTACCTAAGTGTATATGTATGTGTGTGTATATGTATGTATGTGCATGTGTATGTGTGTGTATATGTATGTATGTGCATGTGCATGTATAAGTGTATATGTGTGTATGAGTATGTGCATGTGCATGTGTATGTGTGTGTATATGTATATGCATGTATATGTATAACTCTATGTGTATATGTGTGTATGTGCATGTATATGTGTATATGTAGGTATGTGCATGTGTGTGTGCATGTGTATATGTGTTTTAATACTTTAATTATATAATTCATTCATATGTGTGTACCTAAGTGTATATGTATGTGTGTGTATATGTATGTATGTGCATGTGTATGTGTGTGTATATGTATGTATGTGCATGTGCATGTATAAGTGTATATGTGTGTATGAGTATGTGCATGTGCATGTGTATGTGTGTGTATATGTATATGCATGTATATGTATATGTGTGTATATGTAAATGTATATGTATATGTATATGTATATGTATATGTATATGTATATGTATATGTATATGTATATGTATATGTATATGTATATGTATATGTATATGTATATGTATATGTATATGTATATGTATATGTATATGTATATGTATACGTATATGTGTATATGTATATGCATGTGTATATGTATGAAACATGCATGTGTATGTGGATGCATTTCCATTTGCATCCATGTGCATGCATGTGGATGTGCATATACATGTATTTGCGTATATGTTAATGTGTTTGTATATATATATATATGTATATATATATATATATATATATATATATATATATATATATATATATATATATATATATCTATATATATATATATATATATATATATATATATATATATATATATATGCAATAATGCATGCATGTAAGTCTTTTTATGTGGTTGTAGGAATGTTTGTGCATATGCATGTGTATATGTTTGTATGTCTAAGTGTATGTGCACATGTATCTGTGTGTATATATGTGTGTGTATGTGCATGTGTATATGTGTATATGTGTGAAAGTGCATCTTCATCATGTATAAGTGTATAAGTGCATATCAATAAGTGTGAGTATGCTATGTAATGAAAATAACACAATTCAAATGATATACAAAGAATAGAAATTGTACTTACAATAGTTAGCCATACTTTCTGATTGGATAGCTTCTTGAGTAACGTGCAATAAAGAGAGAAAGAAGAGAGAGAGAGAGAGAGAGAGAGAGAGAATTCAAAGAGAGAAAGATGTAGAAAGAGAGAAACACAGACAAAGGGAGACAATAAGAGAGAGCTTAGGCAAAACAACAATTCTGCATATACTTGCTTCAGCTCGTAAGCGCAGCGCAATTGCGAACGTTGGAGAGATCTTCGATCAGATGCGTGAAAATGCCGATCGAAGAGCCTCCAACGTTTTAATTTTTGTCCGTCAACAGACCGTCGTGTAAGCAATAATACCCGTCGTCGCATAAGCGACATGTTTTTAGCGTCGCTTATGCGACGCCAAAGATCGTTGCCTATGTGACGTAAAAAAGCATCGCTTATGCAGCGCTATTTAAAAGCGTCGTGTTAGCGACACTGTATGGGAGCGTGGCAGCCCTGTCATGCCACAAGTCGCAGAAACTATCGTTTCCTCGGTCGTTTAATCGACGGTCCGTGCATGATGGTAATTACGATGCATGTTGCAATTTTATAGCGACAAAATTCTGTCGCTTTAACTGTCGCTATACGCCTGTATTCCTTGTAGTGGGAGAGAAAAAGACACTCAGCAATGTTCTCTTGGTACCATCGCTTACTAAGGATCTACTTTTAGTTGGATCTATGACTGAGAAGGGACTCAAAATAGAGTTTGAAGGCCAGCAATGCCTCATTAAAGATCGAAAGAATTCCTACAAAGTGGTTGCTAGAGGAAGAAAGCAAGGAAAGCTTTTCAAGGTAGAAGGAGAAGTCTCAACATTTTCAGCAATGGGAAATGACAAAGCAGCCCCCATTATGCCTACCGAGTTATGGCACAAGAGGTATGGTCACTTGAACTTCAATAGTATGTGTATGCTGAAGGAGATGGTCTGATAATGGAGGAGAATTCTTGTCGAAGGATTTCAGCCATTATCCACTTGAGAATGGCATTCGAAGGCAACTTACTTGCGGCTACACTGCACAACAAAATGGAGTGGCAGAGAGGAAGAATAGGACATTATTTGAAGCAGCAAGATGCATGCTCAAAGACAAAGGTCTGAGCAACATCTTTTGGGCTGAAGCAATCAACACTTCATACTATTTGATGAATAGGTCTCCTACCGAAGTCTTGAAGGGCATTACCCCCTATGAAGCTCTTCACAACATCAAGCCTAAGGTACATCATTTAAGATTTTTTTGTTGCCTCACATTTTCTCACATTCCAGATGAAAAGAGGAAGAAGCTGGATGACAAGTCAAGGAAATGCATCTTTGTTGGATGCAAGCTTTAGTTCAGCATCAATTTCAGATTTGGATAAAGGCTCTTCCACAATAGTTAAAGTTGAAGTTCCCTCTTCTACACATGAGGAAACCATTGAAGAATTAGAGGAAGAAGATGAAGATCACTGTGAAACTCTTAGAAGGTCTTCAAGGATCAGAACACAACCTCAAAGACTTACATATCAACGAGGTAATTCCTCAAGTTTTGAGAAAAGTAATGTTGCTTTTCTTAGCTCTATTTTACAACATGACGAACCATCAACATACAAGGTTGTTAGTACTCAAAAAGAATGGAAATAATCTATGGACAAAGAGATGGCTTCTCTTCATCAAAATGGGACATGTGAGTTATGTCCATTACCTCCCAACAAGAATGCAATCGGATGCAAATGGATCTACAAGCTGAAATTCAACAAGGAAGGGAAGATAGATAGACAGAAAGCAAGGTTAGTAGCTAAAGGATATTCTCAACAATATGAATTGGATTATGATGAAACATATGCTCCAGTAGCAAAGATGAGTTCAGTTAGGTTATTACTTTCCCTTGCCTCCATATTCAAGTGGAAGGTGAAGCAAATGGATGTCAACAATGCCTTCCTCAATGGCATACTTGAGGAAGAAGTCTACATGCAACAACCGGAAGGATACATTGTCAAAGGTAAAGAGCACATGGTATGCAAACTTCTCAAAAGTTTGTATGGTTTGAAGCAAGCTCCCCGAGCTTGGTATGCAAGGATTGATGAGAATCTTTGCTCTCAAGGCTTTCAAACAAGCAATGTTGATCATAGTTTGTATTATAAAGTCAATGGAAAAGATATTGGTATTGTTCTTCTATATGTGGATGATCTCATGTTGACAGGAAGCAATGAAGTAATGATTGAAGATGTCCGAAGAAAACTCTCTAAAGAGTTTGAAATGAAGGATCTTGGTGACTTACACTACATTCTTGGCATCGAAGTCTCTCGACTAGAGAAGGGAGATATATTTATCTCTCAACAAAAGTACCTTTTTTCCATTCTTGATAGGTTTGAGATTGTTGGCAGTAGCGAGAGGCATAGAAGACGCCGAAGCATGTAAAGACAGAGCAGGGAGTCAGTCAAATCAATTTTTCAAAGATAGTATATTTTATAAATACTATTCAAAACCTCCAACAGTGATTTTCATCACTTTTGTACCATATGTAACATAGAAAAACCCTTTTTGTAATTTATACCTCCATTTTGTGCAAGCCGAGGAGTCCTCGAGCCTGAGGAGCTTAGGTAGAATGAGCGTACCAATTTTGGTTATTTTTAGACACCGTTTACCCTTTCAAATAGCATCTAGGATCTATTTTTTAACTATGCCGGTCACTAGATGTGAAACCGATCAAAACTAGTCTAGAATCTATAAGAAAAGCTAGAGAACTCATTTTTGAGATTAGCTTGTTGGAGTAGAGAAGAGCTTAGATCTATTTTGAGCTTGTAAGAGTGTTCTTGAGCAATAGAGTTGATTTCTCACCTTCCATTGTGTCTTGCTTGTCTCTTCGTTGTGTGTGTGTATGTGTGTGTGCATCTCTATGCTTCTCACCTTCACTCTCACTTCATCTCACATTCACGATCTTCATATCACTCCTATCTCTTCCGCAGATTGACATTAAGGAGGTGGAGCTTCTTAGCGTGGTTCTCACCATTGTGCTAGAGCAACACCAAATTTGGCGCCGTTGCCGGGGATCGAGTCTAGGACGAATGCGTGATGGTAAGTAAGAGTATAGCAAAAAGTGGCGTTGGAAGGTAAGAATTTCAGTTTTTGTTGTCGTTTTTAGTTAGTTTTTAGTGTTTTTCACCTCCCCCACACTCCATCTTCATCACCGCATCATCATCTTCAACTCCAAAAAAATCAAAAAATTCACCATATCCACCTATTCTCCTCATTTCCCCTCATTTGTGCATGCGAGAGAGAGAGAGAGAGTTTTTGTGCTTGCATGTGCTATTGTGTTTTTGAGTTTTTCTTGCAGGTACAGTACTCCAGAGCATCAGAAAGGCTGCAAAAAGGTAAAATTTCACTTTCTGTCAGAGATCTGCCGTAGGTGTTAGACCATCGCGATGGTCTGCCAACTTCGACATTTTTTGTATGCGAGTTCACCAAGAGATAGGCGACACTAACACTTGCACAGATCCACAAAAGCATTTGCAAAATTGGCATTTTGGTGGACCAACGCAATTGGCTCAGACCATCGCGATTGTGTCACACTATCGCGATTGGCTCAGGCCATCGCGACGGCTCGACCAGACCATCGCGACGATCTCACGCCATTGCGATGGTCCTTCACCATTGCGACGATCTCGTCGACCCCACACCATTGCGATTGGCTCATGCCATCGCGCCGACGGTGCCATGTGGCAAGCTAGACCATCGCGATTGCTCACTAGTCACGCCATCGCGACTGTCCCAGGTACGCCATCGCGACGACTCAAAATCAGGCCATCGCGATTGGCTCATGCCATCGCGCTCGTGAACATCGCGACGGTTCACTTGAACCATCGTGACGGCTCGCGTTGACCGTTGGCTGATACCATCGTGATTGTTCACAAATCGGGCCATTGTGATGGTTCATTTTTGGACCATTGCGATCATTCATTCCAGACCATCGTGACAGTTCACATTCACGCCATCGCGATCATCCACTTTTAGACCATCGCGACTGTTCGCTCCTTCGGACCATCGCGATTGTGCCACACCATCGTGACGGTTCACCTGTACCATCGCGACGGTCCCAGACCATCGCGATTATCTCAGACCATCGCGATTGCTCACCCCAAATGCAAATTTTAGGGTTTCAATTTTTGGCCAATTTTGAGGCTATTTTTTTGAAAATTTTTGGGTGATTAGACTCATAGGAGACCCCTTAGATCATATTTGAAGAAAAACTTGTTTGTTAGTTTTTACCCCCGAGAGCCTGAACGATCATATCTTTTAGATAAGCTAATTTGAGGTTGACCTAGTGTGGGACTAGAAAGCCAGGGGGGCAATCATTGAAGTTTTGGGCAAAAGGGAAAGGACCTTTAAGGGTGTATATACTCAAGTGCTTGATCATCCATTTGTGAAATTGGTCTAATATTGGATTTTCCCAGGTCTAGCAAGGGCAATCAAGGGCAAACAAAGCAAGGCAAAGCAAGGCAGTGAAGAACGCAAGGCTTGGGAAGCACGGCTTCTTGGGAATCAGAGCAACCAAAGCAACTGACTTGAGGTTGGAAGATTCCTCAACCCCCTCAATCAATTATTAGCTTAGGCTAAACATTAGCATTGTGGATTAGCGACGATAGGAACGCCTTAAGTTCAAGATATTTAACATTATCAAGTTCAAGACTAAAGTAAAGGTGTGTGATACGAAAACCTAAAGGGAAAGAGCTTAATTTTGACGGAACGAGAACTCTGTACCACAGAAAGTCGATTCTTGACGCATACATCAAGACAAGAATCTAAAGAAACTTAAAAAGAATCAAGAAAGAAGGAACAAAGAACCATTGACGATCTCAGCGTGTACTGAGTGTGCAAGGAAGACAATTCATTAACCTTAGATCGGGCAAGTATATAGGTAAGTCAGATCGACGAAGCCTTAGATCATCAGAAGCAAGTGTAGGCACTACTGCACGATCGTGGACTCAGCAGTCGAATAGTAATTACCCCTACGAGAGCTCAGACACGAGTGAATCAGAAATGGCATTTAGCACGGAAAGACCAGAAGGAGGGTCAAACGTTGCATATTTGGAAAGACCTGAAGGATCCTATAGGACTCAACTAGAATTTCTCGGAACTAACCGCTTAGGTGCTCGCATCTATGAGGACGGTTTGCGAAGACAAGTGGTGCAAATGCGCAATCCTGATCAACCCATTGGATTGGAACGTCCAGTGGTGAAATTCAAGAGAGACGCGTACATAGACAAAGAAGGAACGATGTACATCTTAAGTACTCAACCAAATAATACGAATGAATTCGGCGTAATTCAGTTAGAGACCGAAGCTAAATCCCAAGGAAAGGAACCATTAGAAGAACTAAGAACACCTAGAGGGAAATCTGTATTGACACGAGTACTAGTTCTAGATTGGACCCCTCAGGATAACAGAAGCATAGAATTGTTCGTGAATAAAGAGACAGATGAAGCATTTTGGAGGTACAGAACGGAACAACCTAGTGAGGTAGGCTCCATCATAATCTATGAATTTAAAGACCCGGATACACCTGGAAAGGTTGTATACCTAGATGAGACTTCAGAAAGAGTATTTGTGGTACCAGACCACGCTAGAAATACATACACATGGAGAGGTGATTTAGTATTTCCTCCATCTCGAACAAATGTAAACGCGAGCCAACAAGGGGCAGGAACATCCTCAGCCATGCTAATCAAAGAGACAAGAACAAAGAAAGACCAGAAGTAAGCTTCAATCATCCCATAGGGAGAGATAGAACCACCATAGATACGGATAGAGTGGAAAGACATAGAATGCCAAGTGGTAGAGATGATTTTCCTCTACCTAGACCACGCGAACACACAAGAATATTAAGACCCACTCAGTTGGTAAAGTCCATGAAAAACTATTTTGATGGGACAGGAGATCCCTACGACCATGTTGCAGAATTTAAGCAAGTGCTACGAGCAGAGCAGGTAGAAGATATGTTCACGCAGTATAATGCTTTTGGCCTAACGTTAAAGAAGACAGCTTTAACTTGGTTCCAACCATTGCAACAAAGGCAATTTAGAGACATCTATCACTTTTTAGAGTCATTCATCACTGAATTTTCTAAAAGTGGGATCAGACATGACACGTCTTCATTGATTCATAGTTTCAAACAGACCCCTCAAGAAACAGTTAGACTGGCAGGACGTAGGTTTAGACAATATGTGGAAAGATGTCCAGTGCAAGAGTTACCTTCACAGGCCAAGCAAGTGTCATTGTTTCTAGATGGCCTGTTGAGCTCTAAACTACACTCCTATGTATACTTGAAGGAACCCAGAACGCTAGAGCAATGTGTAAGAATTTGCATAGACATTGAGGACAACTTAGGAGACAAGTTGGAACCCTCAAAGGTCTATAAGGACTCAGATTGTTCTTCTCGAGCATCTTCAAAATTGTCTAGCTTGATAGAAGACCCAGCAGAGAAAATGGCCCAAAAACTAGGAGTTTCTAGTAAACAGATGCCTAGGGTAGCCCAAGCATAGAAAAGTATAACCAATCCAAGAACACAGGATCAAGAGATCCACAAACAACAAACCCTAAGTCAAGTGTTTACCTTAATTTAGGGCAGAATACTAAAAAAAAAATCATAAAATTCATTAAAACAATCAAACAAATTTCTTCTTAGGTAGTTGGATTCAAGCTTTGTTGATAAGAGTAATAGGGACCAAGTAAAAAGAAAGTAAAAATTTGTCAAAAAACTACAAAATTTGAAAAAACACGATTCTCTGCACAAGATCGCGATTTTCTGAGTAATGTTGTGATTTTGATGCAAAAGTACAGGAGTCTGTTGAATTGCAATTGGTAGAGGGAATTGAAGGGGAACAAGAGAAAAGAATACTCAAATTTGCACAAAATAAGAAGTACAAAAAAAAACACAATTTTCTGAACAAAATCGCGATTTTCTGTAAGGGAAGTTTTTTGGAATTTTCAGCATATTTGGGTTTTTGGAGAAAGGTAATTGCAAGAGATTTCATCAAGATTGGGTAAGTGAAGTTGGACAAATGAAAGAGTGAAGAACAGTGGAAATTACACAAAATTGTGATTTTCTGGACACTATAAAATCTTGGAATTACAAGAAAAACTCATTTGAGTGAGTGTGAGAGAGAGAGAGCAAGGAAAAAATTGTGATCTTCTGCAGATACACGTCTTGAAGAATTTTTGAATCAAGCAAGCAACGTGAGGGGTTTCTATATCATTTTAATTACATTCCTCTAGATTTTCATGATCATTAAGCACAGAAAAGTAGGAAATAACCAAAATCACGAAATCGCGATTTTCTGAGTTTTTAATTTTCAGTGAAAAAATATTATTTTTTAGTTAATTTTTTTCATTGCATGTTAAAAACTAGATAGGGCGATTCGATAGAAGAAATAAAAGCTTGAAAATCAATACCTTAAAATCTTCAAAAAATTGTTCAGAATCGCGATTCTATAGTCAGACACAAAATCGCGGTTCTCTGAAATTTTTTACAAAATCGCGATTCCCAGAACACGATTTTCATAAGAAAATCGTGTTATTTACAATTGTGAGCAATTACGATTGTCTGGGAATAGAATCGTGAAAAACACGATTTTGAGTAGAAAATCGTTAAAAACACGATTTTGAGCACAGAATCGTGAAAAACACGATTTTGAGCACAGAATCGTGAAAAACACGATTTTGAGTAGAAAATCGTTAAAAACACGATTTTGAGCACAAAATCGTGAAAAACACGATTTTGAGCACAAAATCATGAAAGACACGATTTTGAGCATAGAATCGTGAAAAACAGGATTTTGAGTAGAAAATTGTTAAAAATACGATTTTGAGCACAAAATCGTGAAAAACACGATTTTGAGCACAGAATCGTGAAAAAACACGATTTTGAACACAGAATCGTGAAAAACACGATTTTGAGTAGAAAATCGTGAAAAACACTATTTTGAGCACAAAATCGTGAAAAACACGATTTTGAGCACAGAACCGTGAAAAACACGATTTTGAGTAGAAAATCGTTAAAAACACGATTTTGAGCACAAAATCGTGAAAAACATGATTTTGAGCACAGAATCGTGAAAAACACGAAGTAGAAAATCGTTAAAAACACGATTTTGAGCACAAAACCGTGAAAAACACGATTTTGAGCACATAATCGTGAAAAACACGATTTTGAGTAAAAAATCGTGAAAAACACGATTTTGAGCACAGAATCGTGAAAAACACGATTTTGAGCACAGAATCATGAAAAACACGTTTTGAGTAGAAAATCATGAAAAACACTGTTCTGAGCACAGAATCGTGAAAAACACGATTTTGAGTAGAAAATTGTGAAAAACACGATTTTGAGCAGAAAATTGAGAAAAACACTATTTTGAACAGAAAATCGTGAAAAACACGATTTTGAGTACAGAATCGTGGAAAACACGATTTTAGACACAAAATCGTGAAAAACACGACTTTGAACAGAAAATCGTGAAAAATTAACTGAATGATCCTTAGGTCTGGGAACAAATTAAACACACATACTAAGCAAGACTTAGGAAGGAAGGAAACAGAGCTAGTGGAAGGGGAAGTGCAAAAAAGAAATCTAGGGCAAGAAAACATGGAAAATTTAAATGAAACAAATGAGCCCATTGAAACTAGGGGTTATAGAAATATCCTCAAATACATGTATACAAATAGGTTTGGAACCTATGTATATCAGGATGGAATGCATAAGTTTCTCATTAGATTGAGAAACTTAGAAGTTCCCCTGAATATAACACCAGTAGCTCAATTCAAAGATGGTAGGTATGAGGATAGGCAAGGGTGTGTATACATCTTCTCCCCAGACCCAGAAAATTCAAATGACTTAGGGCAATGTGCTGACAAAGGACCTTGGGAACATAACCTAGGACAATCAGACTTACCAAGACCACATGAAAACTACACTAGTACTGAGCAACAACAAGGGAGGAGAACACATGCTTCCCCAAATCCTTTTGAAAAGGAACCAGAAGGATTTAATGAATTTCCACTAAGAAGAAGACATCATTGGCAACCTTAGGGTAGAATGCTTAGACCATATCAAGTAGCCAAATGCATGAAAAATCAATATGAAGGGTATTCTGATCCTCATGCTCATGCTGCAGAGTTTAGGCAATTGATTAGAGCTGAGGAGGTGGAAGATTACAAAGTCCAATTTGAAGCATTTGGTCTAACCCTAACAGGACCAGCATTATCTTGGTTCATCCCTTTGAGAAAGGAAATGTACCTAGACATTGAATCTTTCCTAGAAGCCTTCATTGGGGAATTCTCAAAGACTGGAATAAAACATAGCACAGCCACTTTGATACATAGTTTTAAACAACAAAAAGATGAAAATGTTAGAGAGGCAGCCAGAAGATTTAAGCAATACATTGACAGATGTCCTAAAGAAGAAGTACCTTCCATGGCAAGACAAGTATCCCTATTCATAGAAGGATTAAGAAGTGCTCAATTAAGGACCCTAGTGTACTATAGGAGATGCCCCGATCTAGGAGCTTGTGTAAAAGAAGCAATAGATTTGGAAGATAACAGAGGCCAAGATCTGTTAGCATTTGATCAACCCAAATCAAATGAAGATAAAATCCCACCAGCAAAAGAATTGGCTTAGGCCATTGCTAAAGCCCTAGAGGTAATCACTAAAACCAATTTGATAAACTCCAGGATAAACACAAATAAAAAATGCTAGAATTGTGGAGAAAGTCATTTGGTACAACAACGCCCATATCAAAAGCCTCCACATTTGCAAGATAGAAAAACACTCAAATATTGTACACTAGAGAGGAAATGGACAAATCATACCAAGGAGGAATGCTTCTATAATAAACAACCCATAAAGGAGAGAGATTATGGGAGCCAAAGAGAATCAGGGTATATTGAGCAACCAAGACCTGTGCTTGGGCAACAACCTCCTATACCAACAAATGTGGTACCAATCAAATACACACCAATAGAGGAGGAAAACTCAAGAACAAAGTCACCATACAAGGAGGATTATCAATGGAATGAAGGATATCAAGAAGAATGGGAAGGTTATGAATTAAGAGAACCAGAATTACAAGCCCTAGACTTGGGAAATGGAAGAATTGAGATGGACACTGCCACTTTCATGTATATAACCAATAATTATATGTCCAATCAAAAACCTCAATTCAAAGGGGGACCAAAGATAACTTGTTATAGGTGTGGGGGAGAACATTTCATTAGAGACTGTCCACAACCTCCTACATTAAGAATAGAAGGAGCTTATTGCAAGGATTGTGGCAGGGAGCATTTGATAAAGGATTGCCCAAAAAATCCTCAAAAAGTACAAAACACACCTAATAACATACCACTAAAAGCAGTCAATATCATGGAACAAGAAGAATTGAGTGACATTGACCAAGTGAATGTAAATGCTATAACAAGGTCACAAACAAAACAACAAAGAACAACTAAGGAACAAAATGGAGGTTCAATCTCAAAGGTGAAGAAAAATAGACAAAAAGGGAAATGGGAGAGGAAACAAAGAATGGGTAAAAACTTGGAAGAAGAAAATAGGGAACAACCAAACAGTACTTCTCCTCAGAAGACACAAACCCAGTTGGAGATAGGAAATTCACAAAGTCTAGACACTCTAATAAAAGCATACAAGGGAAGAATTCAAGAGGGACCAAGCCCTGTTGATCATACAATGGCTTATCCTATGCCAGACTTAGAACATGAAAGGATGCAGAAGTGTAAACAAATCATATGGGAAGTGCAACTCAAAATGGGGGAAGAAGATAATTCTCAAAAAACAGTTAAGGAATCTGAGACAACAAAAACAAGAGGAAATAGTATCAAGGAAGAAAACCCACAAGTAACATTTCAGGTGAATATAGATAAACAATGCACAATTCTATATCATACCACATGGGAAGAGTTAATGAAACAAAATCCTCACCTACAAAACCAAATGAAAAAATGGGAAACAACACCAGAAAATCTTCACCCACAACTACAGGAAATGGAGGAGTTGTGGTATATTCCCATCGATAAGATAGGAGGATATTGTGAAGGAGAAGAGGGAAACTCAACCTTAAAAATACAATTTGGTAAAAACCAGGCCAAAGCTATTCTGGATAGTGGATCAGGAGTGGCCATCATGACTAAACAAACTTGGGAGAAATGGGGAAAAAATGAATTATTACCCACCAAAATGAGATTGCAACTTGCAGATGGACACATAGAAAAACCCCTAGGAATATGGGAAAAAGTGATTGTGGACATATGTGGAATAGAGATAGAACATACCTTTGCTATAGTTGAATTGCCACAATCCACTTCATATGAAATTATCCTAGGAAGACCATTTATGAGACAAATGCAAATTGTGCAAGATTGGGGTAATGATTGCTTATACCTACAGAGCAAAGGAAGAATAACCAAAGTAAATCTAAGAAATGGGCACTACTGTGACATATCTCCTCAAGAATGGTATAAAATTCATCAGAATCAAGAGTCGAGTGAGGAATCAGAAATGGAAGACCAGGATGAAACTGAATCATCAGTATGGAAGTGCAATATGATAAGAAATCTTACCAGTAGGAAAAGGAGATTAAGAAGAGAGGATTGTGTGGAAGGAAGGAAGTTACAAGATGAGAACTATGTACCACAACAATTCAAAGATGAGGAATTTGAGCCCTATGGGTGGAATCAAATTTTGGCTACCATGGATCTAGCCAGTGATGAATATGTAGGAGTGGAATTTCAAAATGAAGAAGGATATGATGTCTTTCACATTGGAATACAAATGATAAAGGTATCCGAAACAGAAGAGGACAAAGAAGAAGAAATGATATTAGAAAAAGGGAAGACACAATTTTTGGAAGAAGTAAAAGCTGAAGATGCTATTAAAGATAAAATTTCAGGCAAGTATAAGAAAAACAAACACAAGGAAATAAAAGAAAATCAGGGGGATGAGAAGAAGACAAGGGAAACAAACAAAGATCAACAGTTTGATGTACCAGCAAATTTCAAGACTTATGAAGTAGAAAGCAGACTACTTCTCAAGAGGAAACCAAAGAGGGAAAAGAAGAAAGGTGAGGCTTATGATAATGAGGAACAAACTAAAAAAATCATGATCACTCAGGAAGAGGGAGAAGAAAGACATATTGTAGTGGCTGATGACATGACATCCCAAGAAGAGGAGGCACTAAGAAACTTGGCAAGAAACTATAGGGATGTGTTTGCTTATAGCTATAAGGATTTGAAAGGAATTGATCCTAAAATCTATTTCCTATTACACCTGAGGCAAAACCTAGCAAACAGAGACATTACACATTCAATGATAAATACTCTGCTAAAATAAAGGAAGAAATTGACAAGCTATTAGCTGCCAATTTCATCTATGAAATTGAGTATACAGAATGGATATCTCCTATAGTTGTGGTACCAAAGAAGAATGGGAAACTTAGGGTATGCATTAACTTGAAAAAGGTAAATGCAGTAACTATAAGAGATAATTATCCACTGCCTATAACAGATCATCTTCTAGAAAGAGTTGCAGGGAAGGAGGTTTATAGTTTTTTAGATGGTTTTTCAGGATACAACCAAGTTCCCATAGCATTGGAAGACCAACATAAAACTGCCTTTTCCACAGAATGGGGAATTTATGCTTTTAGGGTTATGCCCTTTGGGTTAACCAATGCTCCAGCAACTTTTCAGAGGTTGATGTGTCATATCTTCAAAGAGTTCCTGAGGAATGTAATGGAAATTTATGTAGATGATCTTTGTACTTTTTCATTAAAAAGACAAGATCACTTGCAGGATTTAGAAAATATATTCAGGAAATGCAGAACCTACAGAGTATGTTTAAATCCAGAAAAGTGTGTATTCTTTGTAAGACAAGGAAGAATGTTAGGTCACATAGTCTCTAAAAATGGAATTTCAACTGATGAGAAGAAAATAAAGGCCATAGTAGAGCTTCCAAGACCTACAAGTGTAAAGGAACTTCAAACTTTCATGGGACATTGTGGGTACTATAGGAAATTTGTACACAAATTTGCTGACATAGCCAAACCCTTATATGCCCTAATTACAAAGTTTGAGTGGACCAAGGAGTGTGACCAAGCCTTTGAAACTTTAAAAACTTATTTGGTAACAGCCCCAATTCTGAAAAACACCTCAATGGGATAAAATTTTTCATGTCCATGTGGATGCTTCAAATTTTGCTTTAGGATGTGTGTTAGCACAACCAATAGAAGGAAGCAAGTTAGATTTTCCAGTGGCTTATGCTAGTAGGCAATTGAATCTAGCAGAAAAAAATTACACAACCACTGAAAGAGAGGGATTGGGCATGATATTTGCTGTAAAGAAATTTAGACATTACCTTTTAGCCAACAAGTTTAAGTTCTTTGTAGACCATCAAGCTTTATTATATTTGGTAAATAAACCTTGTCACACTGGGAGAATAGTCAGATGGTTTCTTTTGCTAATGGAATTTGTGTTTGAAGTGGTGGTCAGACAAGGGAAAACACACTTGAGAGCAGATCATTTATCTCGAATTCATTCTAAAGAACCCAGTTCACCTTTAGACGACAATTTGCCAGACACTTATTTGTTTAAGGTAGAGAGTGTTCCTGAGTGGGCCATGACTTTAGTACCATTATTAACCATGGGACCTTGCAGAACAGTTGGGAACAATGCACACTTCGTGTTACAAAGCAGAAACTTTATGTTACTAGCTAGGCATTTGTACCATCTCAACCACACAGGCATATTGGAATATTGTACTCCTACAGAAGAGCAACAAGAATATCTGAGGAGAGCTCATTATTGGAACCCTTGCACTCATGCCTCTAGGGTAGTCAACCTAAGTAATGTCAATAGGATGGGGGTACATTGGCCTAATAAGATTCAAGATGTAACAAAATACATTGATAATTGCAGGAAGTGCCAAATATTGCAAGATTCAGAATTCATAACTCTATATTGGTTCCAGAAAAATCCAGATTGGAGTGAAAATATCATTGAGGAATTGAAAAGGAAGAAGAAAGGAAAACAAGTGATAGCTGGTACAGATTCAAAAAATCTACAAGTAATCATTGAAGAATATCAATTGATAGGAGAACAGTTGTATAAGAGAGGAATGGATGGATACCTAAGAATTTGTGTTCCTGAGAATAAATATCTGGAAATGTTGGAAATGGCACATTTTGGAGTGGCAGGAGGACACTTCTCAAGTGACAGGACTGCTAAACTCATTTTATATTCTGGCTTTTGGTGGCCAACGCTATTTCCTGATGCAAGAACCTATGTAAAAAGATGTGATGTCTGTCAGAGGGTGAGTCAACCAAATAGAAGAAATGATATGCCATTAGTTCCATTAATTTCAGCCAGAGCCTTTAGTAAATGGGGGTTGGATTTTATTGGACCTATACATCCTCCAGCAAAACAATCCCATGTTGAATACATCATAGTGGCTACAGATTACCTGACAAAGTGGGCTGAGGCCAAAGCCACAAGAAGGAATGATGCTCATACTACTGCCAAATTCCTATATGAAAATATTATTACCAGATTTGGACTTCCAATTGAATTGGTAAGTGATAGGGGGACCCATTTTGTAAACCAAATCATAGAAAACATCACTGAATATTTCCTGATCAGTCATAGAAAGTCAGCCCCATATCACCCACAAGCCAATGGGTTAACAGAAAGTACTAATAAAGTACTTTGTAATGTACTATCAAAATTAGTAAACACAAACAGGAATGATTGGGATTTACAACTTAATCATGTCCTATGGGCTTATAGAGTGGCTTATAAAACTGCAATAGGAAATACACCATTCAATCTAGTATATGGACAAAATGCAGTTCTACGTATGGAATTTCTTATTCCAACATTAAGAGTAGGTAGTCACTACAATTGGACTGGACATGAACTATCAGAAAGAGTAATAGAATTGGAAAAACTGGGAGTATCTAGACTCCAAGCCATTATGAGTATATATGTGGACAAGAAAAGGCAAAAAGCTTATCATGATGTTCACATAAAAGAAAAAGATCTACAGGAAGGAGATCTAGTCCTGGCATATACAATCAAAGAACATCAGAAAAAATTCCAGAAAAAAGGACATGGACCATATATTATACATCAGATAAGCAACAGTGGAGCCATTCAACTAGCTAACATAGATGGAGAAATCATGCCAAACTTCATAAGTGGATGTAGAGTCAAGAGGTATGATTGTCCATTAACTGTTGATGAATGGAGAAGGTTGCAACAAGCTCAAAATAGGAAAAAAGAAGAGGAAGACATTAGAAAAGAGGCTCAACAGGAAGCAAAGGAAAGGATAAGAAAAATAAAAGATCTTAGGGAAGCCTGTTTGTGTGAAACTCCTCTAAAACCAAAAGAACATGTGCCTGTGATAACAATGGATTTTCAAAATGAAAACATTAGGGTTTTGATAGATTCTGGAGCACAAGTGAATCTGATTAGTTCAGCTTTCGTAAGTAAATTTAACATAAAAAGAACTAAAAGCAGAACCTTAATCAAAACTTTGGAAGGTCAAATAGTACAAAGCATGTCTTCACTGTCTATTGAAGTTAAGTTCAATAAAGAATATATGAAAATAGACTATGAAGAATGGCCAGATCATTTGATGTCTGAAAAAGTGATTTTAGGTCAACCATGGCTCCAACAAGGTAAAGTGGTTTTGGATTTTAAAAAAATGAAGCTTAAGTTGAACATAAATGACAAAAGGTTTTTGATATTTTTATTGAGTAATGAAGAACAGGAAATTCAATCAGATGTTCATGATATACACTTGGAAGGATTCACTTTTGCATTTGAAGATACACAGACATTACCATTACAGATGTTAAATGATCAAGCTTCATGTAATCAAAATCAGCAAAAGATTGGAAGAACAAGGAAGGGTGGAGAGATAGGAAGAAGGTGGCAATCATGGCATTGTCCAAAGAATCAAAGCATCAGAACAAGAAGCACATGGAATCAAAGCCTACAGGAGGTCTGCTCATCAAAACAAAAATCCAGGACAAAATGGATATGGAGACCAAAAAATCCTACAAAATGCTTATCCGAAGGAAATGGATGTTTGCCTGAAACCAGGACAATTAGAGTTAGGAAGTATTGGGTCAAAAATTCAGAGTTGGTTCAATGGAAAAAAGATCATCCACATTTTATCTATATTTAGAAGATCATAACAGATTGAAAATTATGAAAAAAAAAAATTTGACCTCATCCATTTTGTAAAAAGAGAATTAGGAGGGGAAGAAAAGAAATAGATTATTATTATTTAAAAAAAAAAGAGAGAAAAGAAAAGTTGAGAAAAATTGTTTATTTTCCTTTCTTTTTGACAAAAGCACAAAGCAAGATTTAGGTAGAAGGGTGGTAGAGTTCTATTTATTTTCCAATCATATAGCATAAAGAATTAACAATACATCTTTATTTTGTCAATCCTGGAAGTATTCAAGAGACCACAGCCCCTTCTAGATGATAGAATCCAAGAAATAAGAGAATAATGGTTGAATTTCTGAGAATGGTGAAAATGAAGAGGAATTTCTAGGGTTTGGATTATCTTGAGAAAATCTCCACCATTTTCCACAATCTTGGTGTCTAATACATGCTATTTTCTCAGCAGAACACAATCATGAAGTCAAAACTCAAAAATATTACCTGTACCATACAGACGAGACAATCTCGATTCTGTGAAAACAGACGATTTTCATCTCCAGCACCTTTCTTCATCAACTTATCACTCAACACATCAGTATTCAGTTCTCTTCATACACATTCAACAGAATTACACAATAGAAGCTCACAAATCTCCATGGATGCACAAAGAATAGACTCAACAAATCAATGAAACCGCACAAAGAGGAGAAAACACGATTTTCAGCAGGAAACTCTCTCTATTCACTTGGATAGCATGTAAACAAATGATTAACCAACCCCCTCATAATAGAGGAAATTGTCTTATATACATTTTCAAGTGTCCCTTTTCACACTTGAACTTTGGTCCTTTCCTCTATTATTCTAAAAATATGCTATCTAGGAGTTTCCAAAAATTCTAGAAAAATTACATAAGATTCTATCCTACATAAGGAAGACTCTTCCTTATTTTTACATCAGTTGCATAAATATTTTTACAAGTTTTTGTCATTTTACAATTATTTTTCATCCAAGAGGCTTCAAAAAATACATCTTCTAACATCCTTCCCCTCCTAAACCTTTTGGCTCCTGACAAAAGACTTTCCTGCTCTTCTGTGCTGATTGCTTTCTTCACTTTTTCTTTCTTTGATAGACTTGTGACAGCAAATCATGACTTTTCCTTTCTGTAATGTTCAGGTTATTGACCATTTCAAACAATGCTTTTCTCCACTGTACTGCAGCATCTGGTTTATCAATGACATCCTTTTTCAAGTACTCTATATAGGCGGCTTCATATGCTGTGAGTCTGGACTTAGTAACAACTGACAAATTTCCAAAAATCTCAGATTCTCTTTCAAAAATCCCGTAATCAAATGCATCTTCAAAAATTTGTAAATAGTGACTGCCCAAAAATATTACTCTGCTGTAGTATGCCATTAAACAGATTCTATATGGTGTTTCACTAAGATCAAACAATAATGCATATGTTGGAGAATTGAAGCCAATGTAATTTAATGTTCTGATATCTGTATCGGTGTATGTTTCTATATATGCCAGAATTAATCTCATTATTCTGATCAGTAAAATGCATGCAGGGTCGTTTACATCTTTGTATGTAGCTATAACGGACTCAGCTGTATCCACCATGTAGTTTTTTGTAGGCCATGTTCCTGCCTTTGGACCGGCTATTTTTGGGAAATTCAACCATTTAGGTGGGATTTGACCTTCTCTCCGTCTTTCACAAAAAATTGTCCATTCTCTCCTTCTTGCCACTAGACAGTAAGCTGGATTAATTTTCAAGTGAAGAGGTGCCTCCTTCCAAATTTTCCTACATTCTTTATTTGCATCCAACCATTTGTTCCTCCACTTTGGATTGGCTCTTTCAAATAATTCTTTAGTCACATTGATATCCCCTTCATACTCAAGATATTTATTTGGAGGTAGCCCAACTTTGGCCAACTGATAGTTCTTGATACTCTCCATGATCATACACAATGGTATACCCAATCCATCTGCGGCCCAATGATATTGGTCTGGATTAATCCCCTTATTCAATGCAAATGTGACAATTTGATCTTCATATTCATCATGCATTTTCCTGATAAAATCCATTCTAGAATCTCTATTTGTCAGCAATTTTTTTACAAATTCTTCTGAATATTCTTCCTCTGGTCTTTTATTTGCTGGTTCACTGCCTTGTTGTATTCCATCATTATTTTCTACCTCATATTCTTCTGTATATGTGGCCTCTACAGGTGTTTCTTCCTGAACTTGTGGCTTATCCAGCTTTTTCTGTAATTCCTCTATTGTCATCATCAGACTTCCATTCTGTTTTGCCCATAACTCTCTTTCTTTTATCCACTCATTTTTTTTCCCTCCTTGTCTGCCAATCACTTCTTTTTCCATATCCATGTGCAACTTGTTATATCCTCTCATTGATGTAGCAGCATGTATACTCGCCTACTTCTCTAGTTCCTTGGCTTCTTTCAATTCTATCTGTAATCTCTTAATCTCTTTGTGTAATTCTTCCTTTTCTTCCTCGGTCATCTGAGCTGTCTGACTTTCCTCCTTTAACTGACCTTCCTCCAATAATAACTTGTTGATATCTTCATTTGCTTTAGTCAAAATCTGATAAGAAGTCTGCAAGGTTCTATATCTTCCTTCAATTTTTCTCAGCTCCATTGCCAGTTTATTATTCTGCTCTGTTAGTTTTACACTCTTTTCTTCTCGATATTGAATTCTATTCTATTTCTGCACTTCTAACTCTTCCAAAGCAATTATTTTGTTTGTAAATTCCTCATTTTTCTCCTGCACCTTCCTCAGTTGTTCTGACATTTGTTCCTTCTCTCTTTTGTGCTCTTTAATGATCATACTTCCTTTCTCAAATTCAGACTCTGCTACCATTCCTCAAATGATCATATTCCTGCTTGAAGGTCTGAACTACTCAATGTTACTCATAATAATCTGACAAGCTGATCTTATATTCTTGGGTATTCTTTCCAATCCCCCTTCCATTTCCATTTGTTTAGCTTCTATTTGTTTGTCTTCTTTGCATTCATTCTCCTCTTCCTCTTCTTCTTCATATTCTATAACCTTGACCTGGTGTTCTTCATTGCTTGGATGAGTTTCCAGTGTTTCCGGATCTGCCATGTCTTCTTCATGTTCCAAAATCTGAGCACCCAGATTCTTCTGCTCTAAGACATCTGAAGTCAGCTTTATTCCCTGTACCTTTTTGTTCTCCATCTCCTGGTGCTTCTCTTCAGAGAGGTGTCCTTCCTTTATTTGTACCTCTTTTTCCTGGATTAGGGTTTCCTAACCCAGAGTAGATTCAATTTCCTCAACAGAGTTTACCTGACCTTCATTTGTTTGCTCTTCCTGTCCTTCCTTTTCCTGGACTAGAATTGATTCAGTCTCCTCAAAAATTTTGACCTGATCATTACTTTTTTGTTCTTTGTGTCCTTCTTGCTCATCAATGTCCATGAGATCCATTGCTTCCTCTTGTTCTTGATCTTCATTGGTTGTAAATTCTTCATTATTCTTCAAATCATGAAGTACATCTTTATACTTTGTGGATAATCTCCTTTTCCACTACTCCTCCTGTGACTTCTTGAATATTGTTTTTCACTACTATTTCCTCTTCTTCCTGAATTTGATCTTGATCTGCACCTTTTTTATTTATAACTGGACTGCTTATCTATGCTTTTTTGGCTATTTCTGCTATGCTCTCATCTAATTTGAAGTAGGTTTGTGAGGGTTTTGTCCATATTGATTTTATTCTTGTATGCACCAGCCCACAACTGACTTCTTCTCTTATTTCACTTTCTTGTTCTATCATAGCTGCTTTTCCTTTCATCAACCTTCTTTCATCTTCAGAACTGAGCTGTTTCACTGCTTGTTCCTGCATCTGCTTCTCCTGAGACTTCTTCTTCAAATCTTCGGGTGTTTTCTGTTTCTCAGGGGCCTGTGTAATCAAAATCTTTAATAAAAAATTCTCAATCACTTTCAAAATCAGAGGAAAAATGTGGAGGTCCTCCTATTTCTGGTTCTTTCAGTCTTGATGCTTCTACCACAATGGATTGCTTCTGTGTTTCTTCCACTATCACTTCCTCCATTTCTTTTGTGATTACAGTTTCAACTACTGATTTTCCCTTTCCCTTCTTGGTCAACTTCTTCTTTTGCACTGGTTTCTTTTGAACCTTCTTTTTTACAACAATAGTGGTTCTGGTTTCTGGAGGTCCTTGCAATTCTTTGAAGTAAGCTAGCAACTCAACTTCCTTTCTAACAAACACCTCTTCTATTTCAGCTGTCATTATCTGATCATGAAGTGCTTCATAATGCTCTACCTCCTCTTGAACCCAATCTGTAGCCTTGCATGAATAATCTTCCAGCATCTTCTGATATTGTGCCTCATACATTGCTCTTTTGTTATTTCCTTGAGTTAGATAAGTGTATAATTGTTCTTTTCTTGTTTGGGGTGGATGAGGATCACTAGAGGATTGGGCCTGGTTCTATGCATCTTCATGTTCTTCTTTTGTAGCTTCATCCATCTCTAGTTCAACCTTTCTTGGGTCCAACCTCCTTTTATTTACAGGAATCACTTCCTCACATATTATCTTTCTTTTCATTCCTGCTCCCCTCATGCGGGTTTGTCCTTCTATTTCCCTCACAGCCATTTTCCTTGGAGGACTCTTGATTCGTGACATAAGATTTCTAAAATATTGTGCCTCTGGAGCCAGTTTCAATTGATCTTCCATTCCTAGGACATGATAAATGATCTTGGTTAAAAACTGGGCTCCATTCATGAATTTTTTCTGTTCCCAGTGTTTTGCTGCTTCTTTCAACTGTTCATGGATGTATGGTGTCACATCCATTACTCCAAAGGGCTTAGTCCTATCTTGGTTGTTGAACATCAACAGTGTAACAGACTTATGTGGCATGGTATACCTTGGTAGCTTTGGAAAGCAAAAATATTGTAAGAACATCCTTGTGGCATATTCCTCATTCTCTCTTCCTTTGAAATCAGTGAATTTTGTATACCCTGTATAAGTTTCCTTATTCTTCTTTACAAAGCTGGAATCAAGCTTAGTTCCCATAGGGTAGAATTGTAAAGCTGCTCTGATGTGTTCTGCTTTGATAGTGATACCCACCTCTTGATTATCCTTGTTCTTGACTTTGCACCGGAAATAAGCATCATTCCCTTTTCCTATTTCCAACAGACTGCTCATTACTTGTGCCACTCTCTCAAAATCAATGAAGAAGATGGGCTCTTCCAATAATTTGTGCAACCCTACTGCCTTCCATCTTTTCATAATGACAGCAACTCTTTGAAATCTGTAGAACTCCTGACACATCATCGTATATTTATATCCTCCTACTCCCACTGTGAATATGTGCTGACCAATTATGTTTAAGGTCTCCTTGAGTTCCTTCACCACCTTCTCAGCTTCTGGAATTTCTAGCTCTTCATCTGACTCTAGATCCACCTGTTCTTCCACAGCTTCACTGTCTAGGAACCAATGACCTCTTGATAGAGTGACTGATTCTGCCTTGAAGTCATGAATTGACAACTCCTTTGCATTCGCCATCCTGAGGAAAATAAAACACACAAAGAAAAACTCCACCCATATGAGTCACAAGAAATCAAAGAGTAATATTTATTTTGAGATTTCATGACATAAGAATGAAAATAAAATCCAAAAATAAATTCTGTTTTTTTTTCAAAAAGACTCAATAAAAGTGATCATCACAGGTGTAGCAAGATGTCTAGTGCACTCCCTTTTCCCAACAACTCTTTTGGAGAAAAACAAAATAGGTAACAACAAACAAGCGTTGTTACACCTGTGGTGGTGATCATATGGCAAATGTGTGCCCCAATGCAACACAACCACAAGCCAACCCTAGTGGCCAATACTGTACGATCGAGAGAAGATACACAAATCATACGGCTCAGGACTGCCCATACAACAAACAGGCAGTGAGACAGAACTACCCACAAGCATATGCACAGCCAGGTAGGTATCAAGGCCAATACAATACTCAGCCTCATTACTATAGGCCTCCTCAAAACTATCCATATCAGGCTCAACAGAGACCTCAACATGTCTTAGCACAGCAGCCACCCCCGCCAGCTAATGTCATCTCAATTAAATACGCTACTGCAGAAGAGAACCTCAATAGGGCTTTAGTTCCCGTTTCACCCTTAATTACTCACAGTGATATGAACTCTAATAGTTTTGACTCTACTCATGTAGATAGTCCACCCGCATACTACACAGAGTCACCAGAACATGTAGAAACATATCAATATGATACTCCACAAGTGGAACCTAGTTGGGAGCCCGAATACACTAACGTGATGTACACAAACCCAAATCCACAGCCCCAATTGAGACAGCAAAGACCACAGGGCCCTAGAGGACCATGCTTTAGGTGCCAAGGAGATCATTTCATAAAGGATTGTCCACATCCTTCGATAGCAGGACAGTCATAGTACTATAACATACAAGGCTTTTGTGCCGACTGTGGTAAAGAACATATAATCAAAGATTGTCCTAAGAACCCCGCTAATGCTTCAAATGTGACACCGATCAACGTGATAGGTATTGTAAACAACGCAGATGGATCCAACCCTACATACGTGCCTATCCAAGCTATAACAAGAGCCCAGGCGCTCTTACAGAATCAACAACTCAATCAGGAAAAAATAGCTGGAACTAGTGAAGTTGGAGAGTCTAGTAACAAAAAAACAAAATCTTGGAAAGATTCTAGAGAAAGGATAAAGAGAAAGTGGAGTAAAAAAATAACAGAATTGGATGGAAGTCTTAAGGAATCGAGAGCCAAAATCCTAGAATTGACTTCACAGGAATTGAATCAAGAGAACCTAGCTCAAAAGTCAGGATCAGTTCTAGCGGAACCCATACCGGAAAACCTAGAAATGATGTTTCTTGCATATTAGGCTAGAATAAAAGAAGGACCCCATATAGCTGAAATGAGCAAGAACTACCCTCGAGCAGACTTAGAAATTGAGAGAACTAAACTATGCATGAAAATGGTAGAATTAGCACAAGCAATGCTCGAAGCCTCTAGATATCTAAATTGGAATAATATGGCTAAACCAGAATTACACTTTCAAGGACTGATGGAGAGGCTAGAATACTTGATTGATAACAAAGAGAAAAAGGATCAACATAGGAACCGTATTGTCCTAGAGACACAGGAAAGGAATGCACCATCCCTGTCTCAAATACCAAATATGGAAGGTGAAGACAACTTGTCTTCCATACATAGATATTCACATGAATTTTTGAGAGAAATCCAAGAAGAGAAGTGGAGAAAAGAACAAGGAACCCGTCCTCCTATTCAAGAAATAGATGACTTGCAGGAACAATTTCCCCAAGACATCCCCTCTATTTACGATGATATAGAGGAGGAGCAACTGAGTGAACACACAAGTTTTGAATCCAATTCTTTACAAGAATTACCTCAGTTCATAGGACCTTGGAAAGCCAATTCTATTAGCATGAGAGCACCCACGATAATAGTGAGGAATGAAGAATCAGTAATCCCTAGAAACACGGAAGTGATCAAGAATACCAAAGTACAATGTAATCTCACTCTAGAGGAATTGTTGAAGGTTAAACTAGAATTGTGGAAACATGTAGCAAATCAATTCCCTGAGCTTGCTACTATTCCCTCACAGATAGGAACACACACAAAGGTACTAAAGATACCAGTAGAAAAGATTGGAGATGTAAGCGAAGGAGAGGAAGGTAACACTTATCTTCTAATAACCCATCAGGGCTACACCACGAAAGCCATCTTAGATTCAAGAGCCAGAGTAGCCATTGCTACCACCGCTTTATGGAAACGTTGGGGTAAGCCAGCATTAAGACCTACCAGGATGAAGCTACAAATGGCTGACGGACATATAGAAAAACCATTAGGCTTACTAGAAGGCATATCTCTCACCACTTGTGGTGTGGAATTTGAGCATACCTTCGCCATTTGTGATTTTAGTAAAAATCATGCTTATGAGATGATATTAGGATGACCATTCATGCGGCAGTTGCAAATTGTACAAGATTGGGGAACTAATTCTTTGTACTTGCAACATTTAGGTGTGACTACCAAAGTCAATCTTAAAGACTATTCCCATCGAGACGTACCCCCAATACAATGGAATACCATCCATAAGACACAGGTAGAAACGGACTCGGTACACTCATTGGAGTCAGACCCCTCATGGTTGCACGAGGATACTCATTTATGGATGTGTAAAGTAGCCAAACAAGAGGAAGAACAGTTAGAAGCCAAGACTTTAGGTTCGGAACAACATCCACGAACCCTTCAAGACCCAACTTACGCACCTGTAGTATTTCCAGATGAGGAGTTCGAACCCCATGGTTGGGCAGAAATCCTAGCAACCATGGATGTAGCCATCAATGAAGAACAATGGACACCCCACTCTGAGGAGGATGGCTATGACATTTCAGTTTTCACGATAGAGCCAATCATGTGTGATTCTATTATAGAAGAATGTGAACTGATCACTGATGCATTCGAGGATGCGAGTGACTTTGACTTAGAGTCAATTATTATGGATCCACCCTTTGCATCAGAGAAAGAATATTTCTATGAAGTAGAAACTTACCCTCAGAGACACGAAGAACTTACGAATGAGGTGAGGTTAGCCACACAAGTGACTGACAAAAGCGAAGGTAAGAAAAGAAAGAAGAAAGAAGCCATGTCAGAAGAAGAAGAAGAATCTTTGTTTGAGGTTCCTGAGAACTTCAAGAAGTATGAAATAGAAGATAGACGAATCATGGTACAAATGCCTAATAGAAAAGCTGACATCGGAGAAGTATATGATAATCGAGAGAAAACCAAAAAAATAATAGTTGCCATAGAAGGAGAAGAAGAGAAATGTACCTACATAGGGCATGATTTGACGACTGAAGAAGAAGAAGAATTAGTTGCCCTATTGCGTGAATATAGAGATGTGTTCACGTGGATTTACAAAGATTTGAAAGGAGTAGATCCAGATATATGTTCTCATAGAATCCCTATGACTCCAGATGCAAAACCCACGAAACAGAAACCATACACGTACAATGATAACTACGTTGCGAAGATTAAAGAGGAGATAGACCGATTGATAGAAGCAGGATTCATTTACGAAATTGAGCATACCGAATGGGTATCCCCCATTGTGGTTGTGCCCAAGAAGAATGGAAAATTACGTGTGTGTATTAACCTTAAAAAAGTTAATGCCGCCACGATTAGAGACAGTTATCCTCTTCCTATCACAGAACATTTATTGGAAAGAGTTGTGGGCAAGGAAGTTTACAGCTTTCTTGATGGATTCTCAGGCTATAATCAAGTAGCCATTGCTCCAGAAGATCAACACAAGACGGCTTTTGCCACAGAATGGGGCATATTTGCATTTTGTGTGATGCCTTTTGGGCTCACAAATTCACCCGCCACTTTCCAGCGACTTATGTGTCATGTTTTCAAGGAATTCTTACGCAAGAATTTGGAAGTTTATGTCCATGATTTATGTGCTCATTCAAATATCAGGCAGACACATATCCCAGAGTTAAAACAAGTATTTGACAAATGTCGAGAATATCAGGTTTGTCTGAACCCATAAAAATGTGTTTTCATGGTCAAACAAGGCAAAATTTTAGGACACATTGTGTCAAAGAATGGAATTTTGACAGATGAAGAAAAAGTGAAAGTAATTGCAGAACTACCTAGAACAAATAACGTAAAAGAAGTACAAGCATTTATGGGTCATTGCGGTTATTATAGACGATTCATACATATGTATGCAATCATAGCCAAGCCTCTGTACTCTCTTTTGACCAAGTTTGAATGGACAGATGAGTGTGAGAATCCATTTAATGAACTTAAACAACGTTTGTGCTCAGCACCTATATTGACAACCCCGGATTGGAGTAAGCCATTCCATGTACATGTGGATGCATCCAACTATGCCATAGGATGTGTGCTAGCACAACCCACAAATGAAGGTAATATAGATCTCCCCATAGCTTATGCGAGCAGACAGTTGAACGCAGCAGAAATAAATTACACCACTACGGAACGAGAAGGATTAGGAATGATCTACACGGTAAAGAAATTTAGGCATTATTTGTTGGCGAATAAGTTCAAATTCTTTACAGATCATCAAGCATTACTGTATTTAGTTAATAAACCATGTAACACGGGACGATTAATACGTTGGTTTCTATTACTCATGGAGTATGACTTTGAAGTAGTAGTCAGGAAAGGAAAGACCCATCTTAGAGCTGACCATCTCTCAAGATTAACCTCAGGAGAAGCTCCTCAAGGGATAGCGAATGAGTTACCCAATGCATATTTGTTCAACCTTGAGATAGCACCAGAATGGGCTAAGCCTACTGTCCCTATTCTCACGTATGGACCCAAGAATCCTAGGATAAGGATCAATGAAGGAGAAATTACCAAGTCTCAAAGATATCAAATCATAGCAGGAAGTATATATAAACAGGATAATCAAAAGATTCTTTCTTGTTGTGTGGATGAATAAGAACATGCAAATTGGTTGCAATTAGCACACATAGGTGCATTAAAACAACATCATTCGAAACATCATACATTGCAGACTCTGCAGAGACTAGGAGTATATTCGCCTTCAATGGAAGCAGATGTCTACAAATTGTGTAAAGAATGCCATGTTTGTTGTGAAAGACCACCAATAGAACATGCTACATTATATCATGTGTCTCTCACACCAGAATGGAGTGAACCTTTAGTGACATACTTGAGGACGAAAACATTCCCTCAAGGAATGAATTTAGCACAACAACGAAGTCTAGAGCAGGAAGCTCAAGAATATTCACTTATCGGCGATAATCTATACAAACAAGGACGAGAAGGATATTTAAGACAATGTGTTCATGAAAGTGCTTATCTGAGCATACTAGTGACTGCACACCGAGGTGTTGCAGGAGGTCATTTTGGACCCGATAGGATAATCAAAGCCATCCTCTTTGCAGGATTATGGTGGCCCACTCTTCACATGGATGCACATACCTATGTTAAGAGATGTGATGTGTGCCAGAGAACTCAATCTCCGACTTGCAGAGATGAAATGCCATTGAAACCCATGATGGGAGGACGTGCATTTTCTAAGTGGGGTATAGACTTTGTAGGACCCATTAACCCCCTTGCAAAAGATACACATGTTGAATACATTATTGTCGCGACATATTATCTTACCAAACGGGTAGAGGCAAAAGCCACAAAAAAGAATGATGCACAAACGACTGCAAAATTCTTGTTTGAAAATGTCTTTACAAGATATGGATTGCCTATAGAGTTAGTGAGCGATCGAGGAACTCACTTCCTAAACCAAGTCATTGAATATTTGTTACAAGATTTTACGGTGATTCACAAGAAATCCGCACCATATCATCCTCAGGCCAATGGTCAGGCTGAAAGCACTAACAAGATCCTTTGTAACGTACTGAAGAAACTCGTGAACAACAAACGTTCAGATTGGGACAAATAGTTACACCACGTTGTTTGGGCATATCCAGTGGCCTACAAGACCGTACTCAATGCAACTCCCTTTCAGATGGTTTTTGGTCAGAAAACTGTGCTTCCTTTGGGCTTCTTGATACCGACCCTTAAGGTGGCACAAGAACATCAGTGGACCGGCCATGAATTATCAGCAAGAATAATGGACTTGGAACAATTAGGAGAAACCAGGCTGAAAGCAGCAGCAGGAATATATGCGGCAAAGAAACGACAGAAAGCTTATTTTGATGCACATGTGAAAGATAAAGGTTTAAAAGAAGGAGATTTAGTCCTAGTATATACACTAAAGCAACATGCACGGAAGTTAGAAAAGCGAGGTTATGGATCAATGATCATTAACAAACTCTCGACAAGTGGAGCAGTACAATTAGCCACCTTAGAAGGAGACATAATGCCTAATTATATTAGTGGCTGTAGAGTCAGACTATGCCAGGAACCTCTTACTGAGGATATGCTTAGATGACTCACATTGGCAAAGAAGCGTAAGGAGGAAGAAAATAGAATATGAGCTGAAGCTCAGGCAGAAGCTATAGAACGCATTAAGCGCATGAAGCTAAGAAGACAAGGACTAGGGAGAGAACATTACTAACCAGTTGGAAACACCACCCAGATATCCCATGGCCATGTGTCAAGTAAAGTCAACCACTCATCCTAGTATAGTGGACAGGAGACCATTCATTACAGTCAGGCTAGAGCACGACAACCCTTGCAAAGAGCTCAGGGCTTTAATTGACTCAGGTGTTGCGACTAGTGCGATTAGATGGTCCCACTATAAGGACTCAAGAATAGAAATGCGGTCGATTGAGGCATACCTCATAGGGCTAGGAGGCATGGAAACCCCTTGCATGGGTCAGGTGGACCTTCCTATCCTCATGCATGATGTAACCTTGATAGTGAAGCTACTAGTGTGCCATGATGACGACCTGATAGAACCCCTAATCCTTGGCCAAGATTGGCTATACGATCACTCAGTGGACCTAAATCTTAGACAAGGCTCCTTACAAATTGGAACCTTAGATCAGAAGCAAGTGATACCGCTTGACTTCCCTAACAACAATCAGCCTAAAGTATGCAACCCTAGACCCTATGAAATGCATGCGACGGAAGATGGGAAGATCTTTGGTCAGATCAGTCACGTTACGTCTACACCAACCCACGCGGGCTTAACGATGGACAATTGTCAATCAGAAGGACGTGAGGAGATTTTCCCTTGGTCTTCCTGCAAACTAGAAGGGACAACCACCCAACCGCTTGGTCAAATGGACACCATCAGCTATCAAATGGACACAATCAGCGGTCAGGTGGGTTACATCAGCGGACAAATGGGGATGATTGCAGGTCAGGTGGACTGCATCTATGGCCAAATGGACACTATCAGCTGCAGTGCCCATCCTTCCACACTTATTGCGGATTGGCCTAGATTTTGCTACAAAACGGAGCACTTCCTAATGGGTAGGTTTTGCAAGTGTTGGACCTCCCTTCTTTTCCAAAGTAGAGTGTACATCTGACCTCTCAACCTCAACCACAAAGGAGTCAACCACGACAAAGGAACCCAGACCGACGACAATATCAGACGACACAAAGAAGAAAGCAGTGTCAGCATCACAAAGCAAGAGGCACGAGACAAATATGGGTGCCAAAAGGATAGAGAGCATCGACTGATTTCAACAATGCAGACAATGCTAAGGAGAAGTCAAGGTAGAAGCAAAATCAGTATCCAACACCTCCTAGACCTTCTTCTACGAATACGAACATTCGGCAAATATGGATCGCCAAGAAGTACCTTATGAATCGACCCACACCCACGCAGATTTGGGTACCCAAACAATGTATTATAACTCAACCCTCAAGCCATGTAATATATACCCCTCAGAAATATCTTCACTCCTCAATACCACCAAATCCGATATCATCTTTTGTACCTCAGCAGAAACCTATCACCCACTTAGAAACTCTTAGGAAGTGGATACTGAAATGTATCCAGTTGTCTCCTCAAAAACCCTAGTCTAACATAACTCCCACCCCGACTAATCTACAACCTTGTAATAATTCACCCACACCTAAACCTTGTACAAATCCACGCACTCTAACCCAACATCATTTGTAATAACATCTCATCAAGAAATGTATGCATCATCTAAAGCATGTAGGTTAATCTTATGTAGGTTAATTAATTTCCACACTAATGTGTTAATCTTATGTAGCAGATCTACTATGCAGTCGCATCATTCATCATGCAAGTAGAAGGACCATCAGAAGTTGGCCCCAGTATACCCATGGCCAATATTGGAGAACTACTAGCGGAGCCCCATCCTACGGCTCAACCACCAGAATTTCAGGGATTTCGAGGACCTATGCCGATTGACGACCCTCGTAGGGGTTACACTGAGAAGATTCATCGCAATTCTCACTAGTTTCAAGGTCTAGCAGGACCGTTAGCGGATGCAGATTTCATTTTTGAGGCCAATTTGGCATTTGATCACCGTACTTGGGCCAAGTACCAATTTTTCTTAAGAGAATTCAAAGGACTACAAAACACAGAAGACTTAACGCATGTTTGGGCAAGAGCAGGCTTTACAGAATATTTCAGTGATCCCTTGCCTAAACCTGACTTCTACAGATGTTTTTACTTAATCACCACTTTGACAGCTTCGGAGAACAAAGATCTGCCAGGAACATTCATCTTGTCGTCGTTGGTAAATGATCCGCCATATAAGAGGTTTTACCTTTCTAAAGATCTGATTCGCACTGCAATCAAGATCCATGGTACGCACACTCCAACAGAACGAGAAAGGCTGGTTCCAGAGCCAATGAAATGTGGAGATGTTACTAAGTGGGAAGATATTTGAGCAATCACACCTGAGCTCTCTAAACCATTGAGGATATGCATGCAACATTTCGCTTTCCCCACTCAAGACAAATTCACCATGCCCCACAAAAGTATCTGGTTTCGTTTATATTTAGCATGTACTGGACCACAAACAATTGATCTGGATAGCTGGATAATTGATCAGCTCTACTTAGCCCAACATAGATGGGAAAGAAAGAAGGTAATCAATGGATGTTGCACTCTCACACGCATTGTATATATGTGTTTGGCATACGATTTACCTATCCAACGTGCAATGACAAGCGAGGAGCTGAAAGCATTCAAGGGAACAACAAAGAAAGCTAGGAAGGCCAGCAAAGGACGAGCAGGAAAGCGAATGAGAGGAACTATCCCCTACCTTCGAGTGCCAGAATCACCCTCACCACAACCCCTCTCCAGAGCAGTCTCCGACAGAAGCCACTCCAACGGTACAACCTATTCCCATACGATTATCAAGACCAGTTGTAACAGAAGGCACTACCAGTGCAGTTACCTCACAAGCAACATTAGTTCAGGAACCTACCACCACTGCAGTAGAAGTTCCCACGACTATTGGTGAAGAATCTTTTTCTTTTCTGATACCCAACCTAGAAGCAGAGCCATTGGATACAACCTTTGATTTTGAAATGCAGGATGCTTTCTCCAATGAATTTCAGTTTTCAGAAGTCCAGATATTCTCTCAGGAATATGAACGTCCAAGCTACCCAACCACGCCCCGAGATCAACCACAAGGACAAGTAGTGTCTAGTTCCGAGGAAGAAAGAACAGAAACCGATGAAGATGAAGGCGATGATGAAGCTAGCCAAGGCACTCATGAATCCCACGAAAATGTACAGACAGATGAACAAGGACAACAAACCGACACCCAAGGTGATACCAGTACGCATGAAGATGAAACCTTTGAAGCAGCAGCTTATACGCTGGCCGTCAAAAAGTTGTATCGTACGATGGAAAAAGTTTGGGCACATAAGAAGTTAACTGAGGAAGAGAGCCAAGCACTTATAGAACAGGAACTTGTCTCAGACGGTTTTGAAGAAGTATACATCAGAGGCTTTAGGGAGCTAGTCAAATCAGTGGGATCCACAGAAGCCTTAAGGTATTTGCAAAGGAAACCGTTACCGCAGTATGACCCCCGACGAGTACGACTACTATCAAAACCAGGTGAATATATTCGCGTACCCATAGGTGTTCAGTCATCCCAACAGGCCAGGGAAGCACACCTAATTCTTGAAAGATCTACGGCCGAAGAAACTATCCTCATTGACTCCCCACCCCACACTACTACTATACATACCACTGTAACCGAAGTACCCGCCACCCCAACCGCTCCTCTTTCACCCCTTGTATCTCCAATCTCCCTTGTACATCCGATCTCTCCCAGACCATCCACATCTTTGGATAGCGCAGTAGCAAAAGCCCTTGTAACATCCATTCCTCTCACCATGTCCACACCCACTCAACCTAGTTTTCCTCCTCGAACATCCACCTTTTTATCCAGTCCAATTTTCCCTGCATCCTTCCCATCCTTTCCCACACCTCCAAGACACCTTTTTCCATTTCCACCTCCATTAACTTTCTCCCCAGTCTCACCCCCTCGACCCACCGTAATTCCTGTTTCCCCTTTCCACCAAGGCATACAAGAGACCCTAACTATAAATTACTCTTCAACCTTTGTAAATCCAGTATTTACACCCACACACACACCCACTCTCACGCCATTATTCACAGTCACCGCACTCGACACCACATCTAGCGACATGGATATATCACCGCCCACTGCACCGCCACTCACTTCATTCATGGCACCACCATATTTAGGCACCTCAAGTTTTTCCACGGTCACCACTGCATCCACATTCCCATCCCCATTTCCCTTACCCTTTGCAACAACACCCACATACACTGCAACTGCATTCACTCTGTCACTAATATTATCACCCACTATAGACACTGCATTTCGAAAAATGTTCACGTGTATGACTCAAGTAAGAGATGAGTTAACATCTCTTGGAACTAATTATCAGTAGCTGCAGAAGACAACCAATGATTTACAGTCGCAGCTCAATTCACTGACCATCGAGAATGCCTCATTGAACACCCGCTACCAAGAGCTACGAGAGGCATATCATAAACTAGAATTAGAAAGTGAAGAAAAGATGAAAGAAGTTGTCACGGATATCGGTAACTTGTTAAGGGCACAAACTATTCGCAATGCAATGCTCACTAGGAACATGGGCTTACTCAGAAGACACCTGGCAGCAGCGAAAGAAGAGAACCAGCGCTTACAAGAACAAAACAGAGAGAATTTAGAAGCTGCTCTAGATCAGCCAGACCAACCATTGAGCCCCAGTCGCCTCAAGGTTGTGCCCTCAGAATCTATGAAAATGTTGCTAGATGATCATGTCAGATTGTTAGATGAGTACGACAGCATGAACGAGGAGTTTCAAAAGCTCAAAGAGGAACACAAGACATTGCAACTAAGAGCACCAATACCACAAGGACTACCAGCTCCTATGGACCCATCTCCTGACATCCTAGAGGAACTCAACGCATTACGAGCCCAAGTATCAATGCTCTAATCACAGAGAGTTGTATATGAAGCACCCCCCAGGCCAGACTCCCCACCGAAACTACCAGCAGAGGAAGAAACAGTCACTATTCCGGTGGAGGAAACCTTTGAAGAAGCATATGAACCTCAACCCATCCCAGGTGGACGCGTCATGGCCGAAGGCCAGACGAATTTTGAACTTCCAACTCCCACATGGATGAAGACAATTGAATAACTTGGAACAACCCACTCAGCATGGGTAGAAGCGCAGCTACACGCCATGGCAATGATTGAAGAACACATTTTACAGTCCCCATACTTCGCTCATTTGGCCCCTCACAGATACATATCAGGGCATGAGCTATAGTATAAACCTTATTTTATGTTAATGGCAGAATATCAGTTGGCCATAGAGAAAGAAACATGCAAGAAACCCTCTCACGCTACTCAGTTTGAGCCTGACGATTTTGCCAACAGACGCGCAGCAAGGAGAAATCTATCAACCAGATTGGCACAAGGATCTCTTACAAAATTATCCAAAGATGATGAGTACATGGGCCAAAGAACCACTACACTTAAAATACAACCCATGTTGGGGACCAGTGCCACGTCGCCGCTCCTGGAAGGCATTTACGATAAAAGTATAGAATAACAAGCATGCCAAGACTGGTTGAATTACCCATACTTCACCCCACCCACAGGACCACCTAGTGTCGGATACATGATGGCAACGATTCGTCACTGGCTCCCTCGCTTAAAACACATGGACGATATAGCAGCGCACATGACTGTCAAGATATTTGACATGATGCAGATGGTTTTTAAAGTCTTCCGTCGTGTTAAGGCACCTCATGTAAACACCCTAGGTTTCAAGCATGGCAATCTTGATTTAGCTTATGATATGAGTACAACGCCATCGCTACGGGTGTGTTATGCCTGGCATTGCGTGTTAAGGCACCTCATGTAAACACCCTAGGTTTTGAGCATGGCAATCTCGATTTAGCTTATGATATGAGTACAACGCCATCGCTACGGGTGTGTTATGCCTGGCATTGCAGAATCAAATACTTATCGGCATGCTACAAGCAGACCTTCAAAGAAATGTTCACAACCGGTTTCTGGGAATACCATTCGGAAGTGTTCATCAACAGGCCTACACACCTCTTACAACTATTTGCCTGTGAACAGATGGTATATTCCACACATTATCGACTCCCACCAGCAGATGAACCGCAACCCATTGATTGGGAGAAACTCAAGGCAGATCTGGCCCGAGGCATTCGAATATCAGAACACACCCTCGCTCAGGAACTACTCCAGAATTACATCTGACAGACTGCACAACAAGGTTCTGTCGAGGACGATAGAAGCGAGAGGGAGGGGGTGTTGGCAGTAGCCAGAGGCATAGAAGACGCGGAAGCATGTAAAGACAGAACAGGGAGTCAGTCGAATCAATTTTTCAAAGATTTATATTTTATAAATACTTTTCAAAACCTCCAACAGTGATTTTCATCACTTTTGTACCATATGTAACATAGAAAAACCCTTTTTGTAATTTATAGCTCCATTTTGTGCAAGCCGAGGAGTCCTCCAGCTTGAGGAGCTTAGGTAGAATGAGCGTACCAATTTTGGTTATTTTTAGACATTGTTTACCCTTTCCAATAGCATCTAGGACCTATTTTTTAACTATGTCGGTCACTAGATGTGAAACCGATCAAAACTAGTATAGAATTTATAAAAAGAGCTAGAGAGCTCATTTTTGAGGTTAGCTTGTTGGAGTAGAGAGCTTAGAGCTATTTTGAGCTTGTAAGAGTGTTCTTGAGCAATAAAGTTGATTTCTCACCTTCCATTGTGTCTTGCTTGTCTCTTCGTTGTGTGTGTGTATGTGTGTGTGCATCTCTATGCTTCTCACCTTCACTCTCACTTCATCTCACATTCACGATCTTCATATCACTCCTATCTCTTCCGCGGATTGACATTAAGGAGGTGGAGCTTCTTAACGTGGTTCTCACCATTGTGCTAGAGCAACAGACATATCTCACTCTAAGCCGGTCTGTACACCTATGGAGTCAACTCTCAAACTCACGAAGGCTCAGAATGGTGTTCCATATGATGAAACACTACATAGACAACTCATAGGATCTGTCCTCTATTTGACCATCACAAGACCTGATATTTGTTTTGCAGTGAACTCTCTCTCCCAATATCTACAAGCTCCCAAAGTATCTCATTGGAATACACCCAAGAGGATACTAAGATATTTGAAAGGTACTTCTTCACTTGGAATTCTCTATGGAGGAGATACATTGAATCTTCATGGATTTAGTGATTTAGATTATGAAGTGAACTCTCTCTCCCAATATCTACAAACTTCCAAAGTATCTCATTGGAATACAACCAAGAGGATACTAAGATATTTGAAAGGTACTTCTTCACTTGGAATTCTCTATGGAGGAGATACATTGAATCTTCATAGATTTAGTGATTCAGATTATGATTTAGTGATTCAGATTATGCAACAAACTTGGTTGATAGAAAGAGCATAAGTGGAAATGCCTTCTTCCTAGGAAATGGAGCTATTTCATGGAGTTCCAAAAAGCAAAGTACGATTAGCTTATCCTCTACAGAAGCTGAATACAGAGCTCTCACAACCTTAGCTTGTGAAGCTATTTGGCTGAGAATATACTTGGATGAGATCGGTTTCGGTGAAAACCAACCTACAACCATTCATTGTGATAATGTCTCAGCTGAATCATTGGAAAAGAATCTAGTCATGCATCGACGAACCAAGCACATTGAAGTGAGGGAGCACTTCATTAGAGAGAAGATACAAAGTGGTGATATCATCTTACACCATTGCAACACGAAGGAAAATGTGGATGACCTCTTCACTAAAGCTCTCAGCAAGGAGTTGTTCATCAAGCATAGATCATCACTTGGCATGATGGAGCTCCCCTTAAGGGAAGGAAGTCATGAGTAAGGGAAGGCTCATCATGCATCTTCAACAAATAAGGGAAGGCTCATCTTCATATGCCTTTAGCAAGCATTTTATTTTAGGTTCTTATTATTTTGATGATGTTGGACTTGAGGAAAGGTGTTGGAATATGCAAGTCCACATCATCTTTTCAAAGTATTATTATAGGTTGAACTCTTTATTAAAGGTCATTATATTCTTAGAGTGATTGACTATGTCTTCCACATCAACCATAGTCGTGAATAAAGCATATTTGAAGTCAATGCCAAGTTGGAAAAGGGTTCCTATAATTTAGGAAAATTTTCAAGACAGTAGCACACCTTTTCTGAAAGTAGTTTTTCATGGATCATATCTCATTAACTGTGCATTCTTTTTGGTTGATCTAAAATCTGAAATGTTCTCCATATTATCACGTATGAGCTCACCAAAAATCTCCCACAAACTCAAATATAAACTCAAGTTATGCTGGCAGCAAGTTGGTAGGTAGAGAATTGGTAGATTGCTAAAAACGGCCAATAGGCCAGCTTTGGAAGCTTGTATCTTGAGCTATATGTGTCATCTCAGAATTATTTCTTCAACAAAGTTGTTTTGCATATCATGCAGAATCTCCATATAAAATAGTTTCACCAAACTTCCACGCATTAGAGAGTTATGCCTATTTAAATAGAAGCTTCTAAGCATTTTTAGAAAAAAGACAGAGGGCTGGAGTTGAGAGACAGTCGACTCATTTCTTGTAGTTGTGGAGTGCATCCTAGGGACTGAGTGGAGTGGTATATGCCACACACTCTTGACCATTATACATTGGCTTCATTTGTATCATTGAGCTCATTTGATAGTGTTATTAGCTTTGTTCTTTTCAAGTAGTTTGAGCTTGAGTTAGCTTCTACTACTGAACTTTGTATTGTTGTTGGTTTAAGGATTGCTCACTTATTTGTCTCTCATATCTCATCTCATATATTCTTTGAGAGTGTGTTTAAGCTCAGCTCCTGATTTTTCACACTTTCTTTGCCTCTTCAAATGAAGGAGGCTCTTTTGCCATAGAGCGTTTAGTGATGTACACAGAGTGTTTTGTGACCAAGGATGTATTATATCCATACCTTATGGACTTCTTACTTTCTCTTTGTGATCTCCCTAAAGCTTGATTGGAAGACTCAGATAGATCTGCTAATTGCTTGAATTTGGACTTGCCTCTTGACTTCCAAGCTTTGACATCAATCTGCTCCTCCTCCTCTGAGCTGATGTCTTCTGCTAAGTGTTGGTCTTCTTGAGTGAGGGTTGGAAAATCATTTTCCAAATCATATGGTAACTTGACTTTCCTGCAATCATCTTCAAACCATGAATTATTCTCATCAAATACTACATCACTACTAACAATGAATGCCTTGTTAGTGGGATTGTAAAGTCCATATCCCTTTTGATTCTGATCGGACCCAATAAATATACATTTCTCAGCCTTAGGGCCAAGCTTCCCTTTGATTTGTAATGGGATGCGTGTATAGGCAATGCACCCAAATATTTTGCAATGATCAAATGAGGATCTTGTGCCATTCCATGCTTCATATGGTGTCATACCATCCAATTATTTGGATGGAATCCTATTGACCAAGTGGGTGGTTGTGGAAATAGCCTCTGCCCATAAATAATTAAGTAATTTTTTCTCATTTACCATAGACCTAGCTACTTTAACAACTAACCTATTCCTTCTCTCTGCCACTGTATTCAATTCAAGAGTATACCTGGTTGTTACTTCCCTCTTTATGGCTTTGTCCTGTAGAAATATATGAAACTCATGTGAAACGTACTGAGCACCTCCAAAAGACCTGATTCTCTTCAAGCTCCTTCTTGTTTGATTTTCAACTACTGTCGAATACTTCTTGAAACATGTAAATACCTCATCCTTATGATTCATGAAATAAAGAATTGTCCACCTATTGTAATCATCAATAAATGAGACATAGTACCTTGAACCTGAGATGGATCGATCTTTGCTAGGACCCCACACATCAGTGTGTACAAGCTCCGAATATTCTTCATGGATGTGTCCTTTCCTGTTGAATAGTTGCCTATGAGCTTTGCCAAATTGGAAAGCTCCACATTTGTATATCATGTGCTTCTTTGTCACATTGGGAATGCCAAGCACACTTTGATCCTTGCAAATTTTCTTTAGAGTTCTTTCTCCTATGTGCCCTAGCCTTTTGTGCCATATTTCCAACTCAGATAAGGTTTGATCACTATAACTAAAAAGTGCTATATTCCTTGTGTCTTCAATTACAAATGTAAACAATCTACCTGACTTCTCACCTTTGGCAATCCTTTTGAGGCCTTGTTGGGGGTCTTCCACATATGCTCCATGCTTAGTGAACCTGACCTGTAGTACTTTCTCTACAATTTGCCCAACACTAATTAGGTTTTTGGTTATAGTAGGCACATACAGAACTTTGCTCAAAAGGTTCATACTACCAAAAGATGTTTTGACATTTCCAATTTGCTTGATTGAGTGTTTGGTGTCATCACCTATTTGTACTTCATGCTTCCCCTTTGGGTTCTTCAAGATCCGAGAATAGAGCTACATTTCCTGCCACATGATTGGAACAACCTGATTCAATGTAGAAGAGATGTTCATCATCTTTACCTTGCTTGAATGTCATGTTCATGATGAGTAGAGAGTCTTCTTGGTTGTTGAAGTCCCTTCTTCCTCTAGAGCCTCCTTGATAATTGTTGTTGTTGTAGCCTTGATTGTAGTTATGGTTGTAGTTGCCTCCACCATTGTTGTACCTGCCTCTAGATTGTCCATAGCTTCCTCTATGGAAGCCTCTTCCCCTTTGGTTCCTTGTGTTTTTGTAGCATTCTTCTGTAGTGTGGTTGTCAAGTCCATAAATGTTGCATGGTGAATTTTTGTAGGGTCTCCCCTTGCCTTGTTTTCCTCCTCTACCCCTTCCTCTAGCACCTCTTCCCCTTCTTGCATTATTAGCTTGAGAGGTACTAGCCTCTTCTTCCTATTTCTTACTTTTACCTTCATCCTTAGCTTTATTCTTATCTGTATAAAGGGCAGAAGATTGGTTACTTCTTGAGTTGTCACCATTTCTGTTGAGCTTTGTCTCATGGGTGCCCCATCAAGGTGTTGAGATTAGGTATTTGCATATCCATGTAGAGGTCCATTGCTATGGTGAAGGACTCCCACTTGTCATCAACCTTAATTTCATTGATGATCTGCCTCACTATGTGCTCTTCCTCTATCTCTTCTCCAATGCTTGCAAGCTAGTCAGGTACATCTTTCATTTTGGTTACATAATCAGCCACTCCTTGCTTTGGTCATTTCTTGAGGGTTGTGAATTCCATCCACCACTGATTCTTCCTTGCTCTTGTGTTTGAGGAGAAATATGATGAAAGTACTTCCCAAATTTCTTGGGAGGTCTTGCAATTCCTAACATGTGGTAACAAGAAATCAGAGACTGAGTATAGTAGATATGACTTGGCAAGAGCATCCTTTGCACACCATGTGGTCAACCTTTCTTGCTCTTCCATTGTTGGTTGATGCTTGCTCCTGAAAATTGGCATGTCTTCATCTCTTGAGCTTCTCCCTTGAAGGTATGCTTGCATCCTTAGTGACCATGCAAAGTACTTGTTCCTATCCAATTTGTCAATCAAGGATGGAAATCCATCTCCCATCTTGATTGTGCTTGCTCCGATACCACTATTGGAGGAGATGGTGGATAGTCACAAGAGATGAATTGGTGCAGCTAAAACCTGCTTCACACTTGCTACAAGTGATGGTTGGAGAGTGTTGTGGGCCTCTTTAGCTAGCTAATAATCATAAATTATCACATGTTGCTTGGAAGATCGTCCACTAATGATAGGCTCAAAACAAATAGGTAGGAATATAATCCAAGGTCTAAAACTTGCTATTTTGCTTGATACACCTATTCATTGTTTTGAACCATTCTCTCAGTACAGCAGCAATTGACTAAATTCGTTTTGGGGAACTCTAATTAGATTAACAAGCTACCAATGATGAGTGATATCATCAGAAATGATGGACTATATGCAGAGAAATATGTTTAGCAAATCAACCAAGCATCCTGACATTTATGGGTCTCTAATATCTGACGATCCCGAGAAGCAATGCCAATGAAACTTTGTAGGCATTTAATAGACAGTATGCTGATTCTATAATGCTTTAAATTATGGCAAATGATCAACTACACGTTGAGAACAAGCTGTAAGAAAATCATTGTTCTGATGGAGTATTAATAGAAAAGTAAAATATGCAAAGATATAGGCGACTTCTAATGAATATATCTCATGGTTGAGAAATCCAAATGCAACAAAACTTTGGGAGTATATATTAGACTTAAAGAGCTAACTTTACCAAGTTAAATCACTGAAGGTGACATTTGTTGTTTGTCTATTTTGAAATTCTAGCTTCTCGGCAACCTGCTCTGCTATCTCATCTATCTTAGTGGAGGGTCTGGAAGTATGACTAGTAGAATTGTTAGAATCCTTATAGCGTTTGGACAATTCTTACTCCTCACCCAAGTTGTCTTCTATTTCAATATAGATTCTGAAGCATTGATCTAGTGTGATTGGCTTCTTGAGATATACATATGATCTAAGTTTCCCACTTAGAAGTCCATCCAAAAATAGGGAAACTTGTTTTGCTTGTGTGGGTAATTCATGTGTGGGACATCTCTCCACATATTGTTTAAAAACTCCATCCAGCTACGTGAATTGTTTCCTGAGGTGTGTAATTGAGGATGATGTGTTATGCTTGATGCCACTCTTGGAAAATTCTATGACAAATTCTTATAGCAGTTGACCTATATCTCGATAGTTGCGACCTTTTTAGGGGTTGAAACCAAGATAAGGCAGTACCCTTGAGGGTCAAATCAAATGCCTCGAGTTGGATGAACAATTCCTCAACCTGTTTAGCTCTTAACATTTGTTTGTGTTGGAAAGATGGATGGATGCTCCAAGAGACTGAGTAGGTACTGCTACACCTGCTTTGTACCAGCCCTCTTTTGCTTCAGACTTGATAAGTAGACCTTTTTAGCTTTCCAATAACACCAAAAAATGGCCTATGTACTTTGGAGGTGATGTGTGTAATGATTCAACCAAAACAGATAACTTTGAAGTTCACAAACTCAAGAAAACCTTCTATTTATGTCTTGACACATGCTGAATGTTTTGCTCAGTGTGACTAGCACAGTAGAAATTGATAAAATTCCTTCTAGGGGTATTTAATTAGCTTAGTAAGCTACCATTTGCAAGTGGAATGATGTAAAAAGATAAACTATGCTAAGAGAAATCAATTTAGCAAGTTTAGTTATACCCCCAACTTTTTATGACTGTAGCAAAAAATGACCAGAGTTCACCTCGACGCAGATTTCTCTGAAATGGCTTAATAGAATCACTTCAAACTTTGATAGCATGTAGATGACTTTGAGAGAAATGCAAAAAGCTTTGAATCACTGAATTTGGTGAAGAATTGACCGAGATATGCCCTTGACAAGTTGATAGACTTTTGAGTAGACTAATAGAGAATTCTGAGATGAATGATGTAAATGTATCTATTAATGAACACTTGTATACAATCCCATTGGCATGAACAACATTGCCTAATGGTGTAGAGAGGTGTAGGCTATAGTATAGTCCTCACACACACTCAAAATCAGTAGAATGAGGCTCGGGAGTGATCTCTCTCCCTATGATCAAGCTCCTACATATTAGGATATATTCCTTCAATCAAATGAGCTACTTTTCCATGACTCACTTTGGTAGGTGATTACAAAAAGATTCCAAGTCAATTTGACTTTTACAATGAGGTAAAGTGGTAATTAACCACTAGCATATGTTCCTATGCTTCTTCATGTATGTGTAGACTTCAATGCATCCTTTGAGCCAAATGTGTAGGCTTGCAATTTACACCAACTGCTCCCCCTCAAGCCAAACATTTTGGCTTAAGTCTTCATCTTCAATCTTCAAGTATATCCTGCAATCCAATCATTGCTTTGAACCTGCAAAGTTTGGTTTCATCCAAAGCTTTAGTCAACAAATCTGCACATTGCATGTTGGTTGATACATAGGTAAGTTGAATGTCCTTGCTTATCAACTTCTCTCTCACATAATGATAATGAAACTCTATGTGTTTGGTCTAGCATGATAGATAGGATTAGCTACAAGGTGAAGAGAACTTGTATTATCTCCAAAGATAATTGGTGACCTAGTAAACAAACCCAATTCTGTATACAAAAGCTTAATCCAAATTGCTTCTTGTGTGGCATTAGCCAGTCCTCTATACTCTGCCTCTGTAGAAGACAAAGCAACAGTAGGTTGCTTCTTTGAAGTCCATGAAAATGGTTTGTCACCTGCAAAAGAGATATATCCAGAAGTGCTTCTCCTATCATCCTTGCATCCTGCCCAATCTGCATCTGAATAAATTTTGATATCAATATCTGAAGTGTAAGGGAAATACAAACCATGGTTCTGTGTACCCTTGAGATACTTCAAGATTCTCTTGGCAGCCTCTAAGTGAGGTATCCTTGGCTTGTGCATAAACTGACTTAGCACACTTACTCCATATGCAATATCAATTCTTGTAAGAGTAGCATAGTCCAAGCTACCCACCATACTTTGATAACCTGTAATGTCTTTGACTTCATCACCTTCATGGGCACTTAGCTTTAGGTTTACCTCCATTGGAGTGTTAAAAGTCAAGCTTCAAGCTAAAAATTCGTGGGGAATCTTTTATGGAAATGTGGAGCAATCAAAGGAAGCCAAAAGCCACGAGATTCCATCAAGAAAAGTCACTCAACCACTCCCCAAGTCATCTCAACTAATTCCTCCAAGTTAGGAGGCTGATTTGGAAAGGTAGTTCCTAGATTTTAGGGGCACACCTCTCACTATAAAAGGAGCATGTATCCCGACTTCTTTTGGGCCATCTTGTTGGAGTTTTAGCTCATGTAAAGTGAGCACTAAGTGCTGGAGTTGTGATAAGCAAGCCCCTTGCTTAAGCAACCCCCTTGCTTGCTTGTTTGTTTTTTTAGTAGGCATATCTATGTGTGTGCGCAGGCAGTGTTGCAACTCTCTACCCCTGAGTTGTTAGCATTGGTTCTCCCTCATATGGTATCCATTTGATGTAATTCTTGTCTCATTGGATAGCTATAAGAGTCTATTTTATGCTTACCAATTCTCTGGAGCATTCTCTGAGTAAGCTGGGAGCAACATTCATTTTAGTGAAGTTGTGTGATTGATATCTCTCTCTTTGTGTAGGCTCTGTTGGAAATATTTTGCTCTCTGTTGTAAGGGCTGGTTCTCCTTCTCTATGTATCCATTTGCTATGATTTTGGTGTCATTGGTTAGTTATTAGAGTGCTCTAAAGTTGACTCAAGTTTGAGATTCATTCTCTGTATAATCTCTGAGAAACGTTTGCTGGAGTGAAGTGAGGTCTTTGCTTGACTAGCAGTTGTGAGCATTCAACTAGCTCATGTTGTAGACATTGTTTCTCTTTTTGTAAGCATCCATTTCAAGTGAAATTTGTTTTGTTGGAAAGCCCTTGGTGTCTACTACAGGTCCACAAAAGCTCACTGGAGTTCTCTGCATAAGCTCTGAGTAAGAGCATTTTTGGTGTGCAGAGATCAAAGAAGGATACCTGTGGAGGTCATTCGCGCTTCATCGTTGCTTAGGGGTTGAGATACTTCCCCCATCAGTGGTATCAGAGCATTTGGGCATCTTGGAGGTATCACATACAAGCAAGAAGACCTCTTGGAGTTGGTGGTTGAAGAGTTGCATCAACAAAAGCTTCTTGGAGGTAGCTCACATCAAGGGGGAGCTATTCTACTCAAATTTGCAAGAGCACAAGGTGTCCATCTAAGGAAATCTTTGGATTGAGGTAACCTCAGAGCCTCATTTTCATTTTACACACATTGGAGCATTAGCCAAGGGCTAGGTCAAGTATCAAAGACTAGATATGGGAGACTTCAACACTCAAATTGAAAAGCTAGACAAAGGTAACTATCAACCATGGAGATTTAGGGTCTCCAACTATCTTATGGGCAAGGGCCTTTGGGGGTTGATTAGTGGAAGTGAACAAAGACCTAGGTTGGATGAGAATCCAACCAATGACCAGAGAAGGGCCTTTAGGGAATGGAATGAAAGAGACAAGAGGGTTATCTTTATTCTTTCCCAACACATTAGCAATAGCATGATCGGCCATATCCAAGACCTGGATTCAAGCATGAAGGTATGGGAGACACTTGAAAGGCTTTATTCAACAAGCACCAAAGCAAGGAAGATCCAACTCAAGAATGAGCTCAACAACCTTAGGAAGAGCTCAGGGAGTAGCATAAATGACTACATACTTAAGGTCAAGGAGTTATCAGATGCATTGGGATCCATTGGAAGCCACGTAGACGATGACGATCTTGTGGCTTATACTCTCAATGGTTTGAGAGATGATGAGAAGTGGAAACCCTTTACCACTTCAGTTTATGTAAGGGATAATCTTCCCGATTTTGAGCAATTGGTTGCTCTCATGGTCACCGAAGAAATGAACATAGGTGGAAGTTCAACTAAAAGCAAAGATGCACAAGTTTTCTATGCAGGTAATCAAAGGGGCAAAGGAAGACAAGGACAAGGAAGGGGCAAAGGAAGGTTTGGAGGAAGGCAAGGCCACTCAAGAAATCAAGGACATGACCAAGGCACCTCATCACAAAGAGGGAGAGGAAGATCAAGAGGAAGAGGAGGACGACATCAACAAAACAGGAATCAAGATGGCGAAGGATGTTACATATGTGGCAAGTTTGGCCACTATGCTAGAGATTGCTACCAAGGAGGAAACCAAAGGAACTATAATCAAGGTTCTTCATACAAAGGCCAAGGTAATTATGCTTCTACAAGTTCAGAAAATGACAATCTCTTGATGATGCACATGAATGGGAATTCAAGCAAAGTAGATAACACTTGGTATATTGATAGTGGATGTAGCAACCATATGAGTTGCAATGCTTCTTGGTTTACTAATCTACATGTTCCCAAAGGTAAAGGACATGTAGAAACAGGTGATGATACAGCCCATGAGATCTCCCATGTTGGAGATGTAGCTTTGGATGACAAGGAGGAAGGAAGATGTCTCAAGGATGTCTTGCATGTACCTACCATCACAAAGAACTTGGTGTCCGTTGGGCAAATGGTTGAACGAGGCTATCAAGTAAGGTTCAACAAAGGTGGATGCTTTGTGGAGAACCCTAAGCAAGGTTACAAGGTCATAGCAAGAGGAAAGAAGCAAGGGAGACTCTTCACTTTGGAGGTAAATTCTCATTCTACTCAACATGTCTACTTCACATATGGAAACAAGAGGATTTCGGAGTTGGACTTGTGGCACAAGAGGATAAGTCACATCAACATACAAAGAATGAAGGAAATGCAATTCAAGAGGCTGGTTGAAGGTCTTCCCAACTTCCAAGGACAAGGTATGAAGCATTTATGTGAATCTTGTCAACTAGGGAAGCAAGCGAGACTTCCATTCAAGAAGAGTGGCTACATAAGCCAACATCCATTGGAGTTGATACATACAGATGTGTGGGGGCCAACGAAAGAGCAATCCATTGGAGGTAACAAGTACTTTGTCACTTTTATAGATGATTGCACAAGGATGGTTTTGGTTTATTTCATCAAAAACAAATCAGATGTGTTTACATGTTTCAAAGCATTCAAGGCAATGGTAGAGAAGGAAACAGGTACATATATCAAGAAGCTAAGGTCCGATGGAGGGGGAGAATATTTCTCAAATGAGTTTTCTGATTTTTTAATGGATCAAGGCATCAAGAGGCAAGTAACATGCAGGTACACACCCCAACAAAATGGAGTAGCAGAGAGAAAGAATAGATACATTGCCGAGATCGCTAGAGCAATGCTTAATGAGATGAATGTACCTAACATGTTTTGGAGTGATGCAGCAAATATCGCCGTGTATCTAATGAATAGGGCTCCTACCTCAAGGATCCATGGCTTGACACCATATCAAGCCTATTATGGTAAGAAACCTGATCTTTCCTACTTGAAGATATTTGGATGTACTTGTTATGTACATGTGCCAAGTGAATTGAGGCACAAGCTACAACCAAAGGCAGAAAAGTGTGTGTTTCTAGGATATTCAAATGATCATAAAGGTTACAGGTGCTTCAACCCAAACACAAAGGACTTGAGGATATCAAGGGATGTAGCATTTGATGAGCTACTCCCTTGGTATAAGAAGTATGATTGTATGCAGGACTATGAAGAAGAAAAGCATGGACATGATGAAGAACAAATCGACCTAGAGCTAAGCGGCCCAAGGTGTTCCATCAATGAAGATAGTTCAAGCATGAACTCACCATGGAGGGGGAGATCTTCATCAAGCTATGAAGCACAATCAATCAACAAAGGCAAAGCAACATTGGTGGAGTTGGATGAAGAAGGTAATGAAGTTGAAGATGATGAAGGACACATGATGGAGAAAGAAGCCACGTCAAAGAAAGAGATCAAGTTCCCAAGGCAAAGGAGGTTTATTCCTCCAAAAGGTGAAGAAAGGAAGTCTTCTAGAGTTAAGTATCCAACTCAAAGGTTTACTTATGATTCACACATGGCAACACATTATGCATATATGAACAAAGTAGTAGAAGATCATGAGCCCGATTGCTATGAAGATGCAAGCAGGTACACCGAATGGAAAGAGGCAATGCAAGAAGAGATCGACGCACTTGAGGAAAATCAAACATGGACTCTAGTGCCCAAGAAGGAGAACATGAAGGTAATAGGTAATAAGTGGGTGTATAAAGTAAAGAGGAATTCAGATGGATCTATTTCTAGGTTCAAAGCAAGATTGGTGGCCAAGGGTTTTGCACAAACCTATGGAGTGGACTTTGAAGAGACATTCAGCCCCGTGGCAAAGATGAGCACCATTAGGACACTCATTGCAATGGCTGCTAGCAAAGGATGGAAGCTCTTCCAATTGGATATCAAGAATGCCTTTCTCAATGGAGACTTGGAAGAAGAGGTATACATGGAGCAACCACTAGGTTTTGTTCATAAAGAGTTTCCACATCATGTTTGTAGGTTGAAGAAGGCACTTTATGGCCTAAAGCAAGCTCCAAGGGCTTGGAACCAAAGATTGGTGGACTATTTGATCAAATGTGGTTACAATCAATGCAAGGCGGATCCATCTCTCTTCATCAAACAAAGAGGAGAACTTGTGGTCTACATGTGTGTGTATGTAGATGATCTTATCATTACAGGTAATGATACAAAGGGCATTGAGGAGATCAAGGAAAAGCTTGGAAAGGAGTTTAGGATCTCTGATCTTGGAGATCTTAGGTATTTTATTGGCATTGAAGTTGTATACAAAGAAGAAGGTATTATGCTCATACAAAGGAAGTATATTCTAGACCTACTTGAGAGGTTTGGGATGCTACATTGCAAGCCTGTTTCAAATCCCATGGAAGTTAATGTAAAGCTAAGCTCCATTGATGGAGAGCCATTAGAGGATGTAACTTTGTATCGATCTATTGTAGGCTCTTTCAATTACGCCACAATAACCAGGCCCAACATAGCATATGGAGTTGGAGTGTTATCACAATTTATGCATAGTCCAAGGACTACACACTTGCAAGCTGCAAGAAGAATGTTGCGATATCTCAAAGCCACTATAAATGAAGGATTGTTCTACTCATTTGATGATGATATGCAGGTCAAAGCTTATTCCGATGCCGATTGGGCCGGTTCGAAGGAAGATAGAAGGAGTACAAGTGGTTACCTAGTCATGCTAGGTAGCAAGATCATCTCATGGATTTCAAAGAAGCAACCCACGGTGGCATTATCTTCCACCGAGGCTGAGTATAGAGCTTTGGCTCAAGTCACATGTGAGCTTATGTGGATTAAGAAGTTATTTATGGAGCTTAATTTGCAGGTTGACACATATCCAATTTTCTGTGACAACATGAGTAGCATTCATCTAGCATCGAACCCTGTCTATCATGCTAGAACCAACCATATTGAAGTGCACTATCACTTCATAAGGGAAAAGGTGATATCCAAGGAAGTTTCAGTACATCATATTGGTACCAAGGACCAAGTTGCGGACATGTTTACAAAGGCTTTGGATGGGATGAAGATTTCAAAATTCAAGCAATGCATCAACATGAAGGAGCTTGGATGAGGATGAAGAATTGAAGTTTGAGGGGGAGTGTTAAAAGTCAAGCTTCAAGCTAAAAATTCGTGGGAAATCTTTTATGGACATGTGGAGCAATAAAAGGAAGCCAAAATCCACGAGATTCCATCAAGAAAAGTCACTCAACCACTCCCCAAGTCATCTCAACTAATTCCTCCAAGTTAGGAGGCTGATTTGGAAAGGTAGTTCCTAGATTTTAGGGGCACACCTCTCACTATAAAAGGAGCATGTATCCCGACTTCTTTTGGGCCATCTTGTTGGAGTTTTAGCTCATGTAAAGTGAGCACTAAGTGCTGGAGTTGTGATAAGCAAGCCCCTTGCTTAAGCAACCCCCTTGCTTGCTTGTTTGTTTTCTTTTAGTAGGCATATCTATGTGTGTGCGCAGGCAATGTTGCAACTCTCTACCCCTGAGTTGTTAGCATTGGTTCTCCCTCATATGGTATCCATTTGATGTAATTCTTGTCTCATTGGATAGCTATAAGAGTCTATTTTATGCTTACCAATTCTCTGGAGCATTCTCTGAGTAAGCTGGGAGCAACATTCATTTTAGTGAAGTTGTGTGATTGATATCTCTCTCTTTGTGTAGGCTCTGTTGGAAATATTTTGCTCTCTGTTGTAAGGGCTGGTTCTCCTTCTCTATGTATCCATTTGCTATGATTTTGGTGTCATTGGGTAGCTATTAGAGTGCTCTAAAGTTGACTCAATTTTGAGATTCATTCTCTGTATAATCTCTGAGAAAAGTTTGCTGGAGTGAAGTGAGGTCTCTGCTTGACTAGCAGTTGTGAGCATTCAACTAGCTCATGTTGTAGACATTGTTTCTCTTTGTGTAAGCATCCATTTCAAGTGAAATTTGTTTTGTTGGAAAGCCCTTGGTGTCTACTACAGGTCTACAAAAGCTCAGTGGAGTTCTCTGCATAAGCTCTCAGTAAGAGCATTTTTGGTGTGCAGAGGTCAAAGAAGGATACCTGTGGAGGTCATTCGCGCTTCATCGTTGCTTAGGGGTTGAGATACTTCCCCCATCATGGAGTGCTTGCTACTTTAGCATCCTTTAAATGAAACTTCTTCAACATATCCTGTACATACTTTTTCTGAGTAATGTATATCCCTGAATTAGTGTAAACTAATTCAAGCCCTAGAAAATACTTCAATAAACCAAGATCATTTCGAAGGCGATCCACCTTAAAAGATCTATTAGACAAGGGTGCCCTCTGGCCCCTCTCCTCTTTGCCATCGCCACTGAGGGGCTGAGCAGACTGGTGGCACATCATGTGGAGGCTGGCAATATCAAAGGCCTCCGACTGCCTCACGGCCACAGCCAAATCACCATGAGACTCTTTGCCGATGATATGAACGCGTTCGTCCACAATGATAATACCAGTTTGGAGACGTTCTGGAGGTGCCTTGATACCTTTTGTGTGGCCTCTGGATCCAAAATCAACCACAATAAGACCGCCTTTAGAGCTATTGTGGGACAACAACTTGGCCTCCTCATTGATCATGGTTGCCAAATCATTCCGCAGGGCCAAATCTTTCGGCTGCTTGGCATCCCCCTGGGGTTTGACGTCCCTATGGATCAGCGTTGGAACTGGGTGCTGGCCAAACTTGAAAACAAGCTCAACTACTGGAAAGGCATGCAAATCAATCTCGCTGGACGCGCGATGGTCATCAACACGTTCCTCCTCTCGTCCACCATCTATTTCCTTTCTTGTTGGAGACCGAATGAGCAAGGCCTGTCCAAGCTGAATAGCATCTGCAGGAACTTTCTGTGGACGGGTGATCATAACAGAAGGGGGGTGCCTAAGATCAAATGGGCCATCTGCACCAGCCACAGAGATAGCGGGGGGCTTGGTATCTTGGACATTGGGTGTATGGCCAACAAACTGGCTGCCAAATGGATGATTAAGGCTTGGTGCAACAGGGAGGCCTCGTGGGCCAAGCTGATCTTCAGAAACAAGAACGAGTTGGCTCTCATGGGGTTCCCAAGCTGGAAGAATCTCGACATCATGACCCTGCTATTCTCCCCGATCCCTGTCTTCCCAAAAGGCTCCAATCTAGTGTGCTCCCTTTGGAAGGGCTGGAACAAAGTCAAAAGCTTCACAAGAATTAGTGAGGACTGGAAGTGGGCGGCCGGAATCAGACAAAACGACTCTATCTGGTTCCCGGTACATGGCATCCGGAGTGTGGAGTCGTGGAACATTCGAAATGCCAAGAGACTATGGCACAAAGGATTCAAAAAATGGAAACACCTCTGGAAACATGACTCCAACGGCTGGATCAATTTCGAGGACATTGATCCTTCCAAAAACATCTCCTACGAAGAATGGAACACTTTGCAAAGCAGATGCCTCGCATGGGATCGGAACAAGATTCGCCTTCTCATGGGACATGATGCTCCAAACTCGCTTGGTCTCAAATGGCACAATGGAAATAACATACTCAAAATCCCGAACATCAAAGAAACCACTGACCACCAGATCAGTCTCAACAAGAAGTGGTGCCTGGCTTGGACGCGACTTCGATGGGACATGAAATTTATGAGTATTTGGCACCCCCTGATCGAGATTAAGAAGTCTGTCCTCCTTTGGCAAATTTTGCATCGTGGCATTTGGACTAACCACAAGGCTTGCAAAATTTGCGGGGTCCCTCCTTGGTGCAAACGCTGTCACCGGGCTATTGAAGATGTCCCACACATCTTCCTCTCCTGCCCCAGCTCCCTCAAAATATGGCAGATGGTGGGAAAGAAACTCAGACTTCTGAAACAGCTTAGCTGGAAACAAGTCCTTTTGGGAGAAGCGATCGGCTGCTCCGCGACTCTCTGGAACGCCATCAGAGGGGAAGTCTTGTGGAAAATCTGGCGGGAGAGGTGTGCTCTCAACTTCGGCGGTACCCCCAAGGAATGGTCGATCGAGAAATCACTATTCCTCCTAGGCAAAAGGATTGTTAACTGTAAGAAATCCCCCCCCTTCAGGCACCATAAAGTCCTCATTTTGATCAACAACAAGCTCAAACCCAAGTGGGCCCCGCATGAGGGCGATGAGAGGGTGATCAACCTTCTATGTAATGCAACCTAGAACTCATACAGGTTTCCCCTGCTTTGTGGGATTTGGGGGGTCCCGTGGGCGCTAGTCCCCTTCTTTTGTACCTTTGTTTCTTAATTTAATTCAAGTCCGGGAGAGTAGGCTATTGCCGAACTTCCTTTATATTAAAAAAAAAACTCCTTCATCATCTGGCTTTTGATATACCTGATTCCATTGACATCATTACCTGTAATGATGATTTCATCAACATAAACACAGAGATATATTACCTCTGAATTACTTCTCTTAATGAACAGAGAAGTATCAGCCTTGCTCATGACAAAACCTTGGTCTTGGAGGTATGTAGTTAACCTGTAATTCCATGCCCTAGGTGCTTGCTTCAATCCATATAAAGCCTTTTTTAATTTGCAAACATAAGTTACCTTCTTAGGGTCCTCATAGCCAGGAGGTTGTGACATATAAACTTCTTCTGAAATCCATCCATTCAAGAAAGCATTCTTGACATCCAATTGGTACATGTTCCAATTCTTTGATGCAGCCACACTTACCAACACTCTGATTGTTGGCATCTTGGCCACAGGAGAAAATGTCTCTTCATAGTCAATGCCTTGGGTTTGTGCAAAACCCTTGGCTACTAATCTGGCTTTGTACCTGTTAATTGTGCCATCAGAATTCCTTTTAAGTTTATAGATCCATCTGGATCCTATTACCTTCATGGAGTCCTTCTTAGGTACTAACTCCCATGTATCACTCTCCTTGAGTGCTTCAATCTCCTCATCCATAGCTTCTTTCCATTCTGATTTGGTTATTGCTTCTTCATATGATCCTGGTTCTTCATTTGACAAATCTTTGGCAAGATAAACTGAATGTTTAGTAACAAGAGATGTATCATACCCGTATCTGATAGGTTTTTTGCTTTCTCTTTGAGATCTTCTGATTGATTGAGTTGAAGATTCAGGTATGTCTTCAAGCTTCTTCATCTTCATTTTGCCTTTGGACTTCCATGCCTGGAATTCTTCAAGGTTGATAGTGTCTTCATCATCTGAACTTGAGTCTTCATTCTGAGTAGGTTCCTCCTTTGCAAGTTTTGGAAATTCCTCTTCCAAATCATAGGGTAGCTTAACCTTCCTGCATTCATTCTCATACCAAGGATCATTTTCATCAAAGATCACATCTTTGTTTACCATAAATACCTTATTGGTAGGATTATAAAACCTGTAACCTTTTTTATTTAGATCATATCCAATGAAAATGCATTTTTCAGCCTTTGGGTCTAGCTTACCTCTTATCTGAGAAGGAATGTGCACATATGCTACACATCCAAATATTTTGCAGTGATCTAATGATGGTCTCTTACCATGCCATGCTTCATAGGGTGTCATACCATCAAGTGACTTAGATGGTAACCTGTTTATGAGGTAAGTGGCAGTAGAAACACTCTCTGCCCATAGATAGTTAGGTAACTTCTTCTCATTAAGCATAGATCTAGCTGTCTCAACAATTAACCTATTTCTTCTTTCAGCTACCCCATTCTGTTCAGGAGAATACCTTGTGGTTATTTCTCTTTTGATGCCTCTATCCTGCAAGAAGTTTTCAAACTCATTGGAGAAATACTCACCTCCTCCATCTGACCTTAGCCTCTTCAAATTCCTTCCTGTCTGGTTTTCAACTAATGCAAGATATTTTTTAAAGCAATTAAATACCTTATCCTTGTGCTTCATGAAGTACAATACAGTCCATCTGCTATAATCATCAATAAAAGACACATAGTACCTTGAACCTGAGACTGAGGGGTCTTTGCTAGGTCCCCAAACATCTGTGTGTACAAGCTCTAGGTAGTCTTCATACATATATCCTTTCCTTGAGAAGGGTAACCTATGAGACTTCCCAAATTGATAAGCACCACACTTGTAAATCATATGTTGCTTGGATACATTAGGTATCCCAAGCACACATTGGTCCCTGCACATTTGTTTCAAGGTTCTTTCTCCTATGTGCCCTAACCTTTTGTGCCAAATCTCAAGCTCTGAAAGTGTTTGATCTTTATAACTGTATAGTGCAATGTTCTTTGTATCCTCCAACTCAAAAGTGAAAAGTTTACCTGATTTTTCTCCTTTAGCTATCCTCTTGAATCCATGTCTTGGATCCTCCATAAATGCTCCATATTGATCTAATCTAACCTGCAAACCTTTCTCCACAATCTGTCCAACACTCATCAAATTTTTGGTAATGGTTGGTACATAGAGTACCCTGCTCAACAAATTCTGATTACCATCACAAGTCTTAACATTTCCAACTTTAACTACTGAATGCTTTGTATCATCACCTGTTTGGACTTGATGTTTACCTTTTGGTTCCTCAAGATCAGAGAGTAGTGCCACATTGCCAGCCACATGATTTGAGCACCCTGAGTCAATTTAGAATAGGTGATCATCATTTGTACCTGACTTTGAAGTCATGTTCATGATCAGAAGAGATTCATCCTGCTCCTCTGTGTAGTTGTTGTAGTCCTTTCTGGTTTTGAATCCTCCCTGGTAGTTTCCATTGTAATTGTTGTTGTAATTGTTGTTGTGGCCTTGATGATAGTTGAACCTTCCTCTTGACTGTGAGTATCCACCTCTTTGGTAGCCTCTTCCTCTCTGATTTTTGTAATTCCTGAAACACTCATCTGTAGTATGATTTGATAAACCACAAATGTTGCATGGTGATGAGTTATAGGGTCTCCCCCTACCTTGCTTACCTCCTCTGCCCCTTCCTCTTGAAGATCTACCTCTCCCTGCATAGTTGGCTTGGGAGGTAGAGCCTTCATCTTCCACCTTCTTGCTCTTGCCTTTATCCTTAGACTTCTTATCAGTGTATAGGGCAGAAGAGTTATTACCTTTGGATGTATCTCCATTCTTGGTGAGCTTTGCTTCATGTGTAAATAGTTGACCCATGAGAGTTGTAAGATCTGGAGTGTGCATGTCCATGTAGAGATCCATTGCAGTGGTGAAGCTTTCCCATTTGTCATCAGCCTTGATTCCATTAATCACTTTCCTTACAATTTGTTCTTCTTCAATCTCTTCTCCTATGCTTGCTAACTGATCTGCAACATCTTTGGTCTTGGTCACAAATTCTGAAACAGCTTGCTTAGGTTGCTTCCTTAGTGTTGTGAATTCAATCCACAACTGATTTTTCCTAGCCGTTCTATTGGAGGAAAAATATGATGAGAAGGTTTCCCAAGTTTCTTGGGATGTCTTACAATTTCTGATATGTGGCAAAAGAAATTCAGAGATAGAGTTGAGTAAATAAGACCTTGCCAATGCATCCTTAGCACACCATGTATTGAGTTTTTCTTGTTCTTCCTTGGTTGGCAATCCTCTTGCTTTGAATGATGGCAATTCCTCATCTCCTGAGATGTATCCATAGAGACTCCTTCCTTGTAAGTAGGTCTTCATCCTTAGAGACCAAGATTGATAGTTGTTCCTGTCCAATTTATCAATAAATGAAAGAAAATCATCTCCCATTTTACCTTACTTGCTCTGATACCATTATTGGATGGATGCTCCAAGAGACTGAGTAGGTACTACTACACCTGCTTTGTACCAGCCCTCTTTTGCTTCAGACTTGATAAGTAGACCTTTTTAGCTTTCCAATAACACCAAAAAATGGCCTATGTACTTTGGAGGTGATGTGTGTAATGATTGAACCAAAACAGATAACTTTGAAGTTCACAAACTCAAGAAAACCTTCTATTTATGTCTTTACACCTGCTGAATGTTTTGCTCAGTGTGACCAGCACAGGAGAAATTGATAAAATTCCTTCTAGGGGTATTTAATTAGCTTAGTAAGCTACCATTTGCAAGTGGAATGATGTAAAAAGATAAACTATGCTAAGAGAAATCAATTTAGCAAGTTTAGTTATACCCCCAACTTTTTAAGACTGTAGCAGAAAATGACCAGGGTTCACCTCGACGCAGATTTCTCTGAAATGGCTGAATAGAATCACTTTAAACCTTGACAGCATGTAGATGACTTTGAGCTGAATCCAACAAACTTTGAATTGCTGAATTTGGTGAAGAATTGACCGAGATATGCCCTTGACAAGTTGACAGACTTTTGAGTAGACTAATAGAGAATTCAGAGATGAATGATGTAAATGTATCTATTAATGAACACTTGTATACGATCCCATTGGCATGAACAACATTGCCTAATGGTGTAGAGAGGTGTAGGCTATAGTATAGTCCTCACACACACTCAAAATTAGTAGAATGAGGCTCGGGAGTGATCTCTCTTCCCCCCGACTTTTCATGTTCACTTTTATATGTAATGAGTAAAGATTTGAATTCAAATTCAAATTTTGGCTCCCTATGATCAAGATCCTACATATTAGGATATATTCCTTCAATCAAATGAGCTACTTTTCCACGACTCACTTTGGTAGGTGATTACAAAAAGATTCCAAGTCAATTTGACTTTTACAATGTGGTAAAGTGGTAATTAACCACTAGCATATGTTCCTATGCTTCTTCATGTATGTGTAGACTTCAATGCATCCTTTGAGCCAAATGTGTAGGCTTGCAATTTACACCAACAGTTTGAACTATACTACATGATTGCAAGAATCTCTTGACCCATCAAAGTAGTTTTTCATTGTCTTGGCCACTTGAGAGGGTCTAAGGGTTCTTGGTTAGTCTCGAGGTCTAGGCAATGGAAAATCATGTGATGCCTATGTGCTTTATGTCTCTCTCTTTCTGGTCTTTCCCTTTCAAGTCTTGATCTATCTCTACCCATACTATGTGCAAAGCTTACCTTAGATTGTCTCTATTTCTTTCCCTTTGCATTTCATGAGCTTGGGATGATCCTACTCCTTGGAGGCCATGGGAAACATTAGACCTTGGTGGAGGAAAAACTAATTTGCCTTGCCAAGTGCAGGCATGCGTGCCATGCTCTGTTACCAAGAACATTCTCTCTAATGTGTTATCTAGACAACTTAGCCTGCTATTTCAAGATCATTGAACTCGTAGATGGTGACTCCGCCTATTTTCCTAAGTTCATCTAGCTTGAATCTCCAAAAAGCTTCTTTTGTTTCTCTATTCAAGATTATTTCTATGATTTTGTTGTATTGGGGAATCCACTCTAGAGTAATTACTCAAGTGAAGATAGATTTTCCTCAAGGAGTCTTGGGTTCTCTTCCTAGATCTCCTTGCTCTAGGTCCCTATCTCATTCTCAAGAATGATATTTCCAAACTTATTTGTCCTATCTGGCAAGCTTGTAACCACATACATGGTTCCTTGCTTGTCAATATATGAACCCTCTTTGAATTTAACCACTAGGTGTTCAAGTTCAAAGGGCTGATCTGAATTTTTGAGTTGGACAACTGATCACCTCACACCATTCTCATAGATGTGTGTACCTAATCGGTTGTTCCTAATATACTCCAATTGTGTTTTATAGGGACCTTTTGGTGTCTATAAATAGGCAGTGCTTGAGCTACCTATGGGTCTCTCCATGCTAAAAGACATTTCTGAATCACTTGTTTTTTAACTTAACATGTAGGGATAATCACTAAGTTGTTGTGCCTATGACCTAGTTGTATGGTTGACACTAACTTCTGAGGATCTAGTACTTTTTTTATCATGACCTAGATGTCTACCCAATCTAAGGTTAATAAGCTTTTTCTACTAGTCCCAATTTTCCCCTTTGTATTTCGCAAAATTGTTTGGAGCCCCCTTGGCTTACTAATCCCACCAGAAGGTCAACTTTCCAATACACTCTAGAGCTCAAAAAATGGATTTTGGATTAAAAAGTTATGTCAAATCAGGCTTCTAGGGGTCAAAATAAGCAAAGAAGATCTCATGATACATGATATTTAGTAAGTATCAGTGATGCACGACACTTAAGAGCAAATGATACATGATACTTGAAAAAGTAACAATACAAGATACTCAATCTTCCACAATATGATACTTGATGCTACCATGATACATGATACTTATGAAGTATCGATGATACACGATATGACTCTCCATGACACATGATATTTCGTGTAGTGATGATACAAGATACAAAGGCGATACAATATGATACATGGCTTGAGCACAATACACGTGTACAAGAGGGTGCACAATACATGATGCTTGGACTCAATCATGATACACGATATTAGACCTGACAATATGATACTGACCTTCACGATACACAATACTCAAGAAGTATTGGCCATACACGATACTTGTTGGTGATGATGCTCAGACCGAAGATACATGATACTTAGGAATCATCTCGATACACGGGGAGTATGAGGTATTAGCGATACACGATACCTGCCAAGTATCACGATACATGGGAATTCTAGTATCATGATACCTAAACTCAACCAGTCATGATAAATGGACTTTTTGAAGTCCAAATTCAAAACATTTTGCAAATATGTGCACCCTGTGCCCTCCTTGCCACCCCCATGTGCCTGCAGAAGAAAAATATATAAACAATATCACGATACCACATTCGCAATACCTATCGCAATTCATCTCACGTTCTAAGATGATCAATCAATTTTTGATGTTTTCAAAGCGCAAAGCTCCTCTTCGATAGTATTTCAACATTGAACTCTTTCTCGACACATTGCTCACAATCGCAAATGAAAAACAAGGTGAAAATGTAGTGAATATATAGTAAGAATGGAAAAATTCAGCTAAGATGAAGATGGGAGAAGATGGTTGATGGAGAGTGTTAATCTCCAAAAGAACAAGCTACTCTTGTAATTAGAGCACCTCTATAACAAGAGTAACTCAAACCTTCACCAATTTTAGAAGATCAATGATCAATTATGAAGATTTTGAAAAATCTGTGAAGGAGATGACTACACAGGTGTCGGCTACGGTTTGCGCACCTTGTCCAAGTTAAATCACTCCAAAAGATTCAGTATATCTTGAGAAATGATCTCAACAAGTTACCTATGTCTAAAACTGCTCTTCTGAGAAGTCAATTTAGACACCTATAACTTTTAACACTTGGTTCTCTCAATCTAGAATGTGTTTATGAAAATGCTTTTAGACACAAATAGCTTACCTTCCAACTTAAAGATTGAGTGCTTGCTTGCTCAAAACTTTACACTGTGGAAGGAGAATTGATGTTAAACAGAGAGGTAGAACCTCCCTGCAACAGTGAAAGAGAGAGAGAGAGAGAGAGAGAGAGAGAAGAAGAAGACATCGACGTCGCCATAGCTACACACAACAGCGAACAGAGAAACAACACTCATGCTTAGGGCACGAATTTCAAGAACTTTGCAATACAAGAATTAATTCATAACTACTCTAAAGAAAAATGTCGGAGGCCATTTCAGGTGACACAACAAAAGAGAGAGTTTTTTCATTAACCAAGTGCCCTATTTATACAAAAAGGTGGCCTGAAAGGCTCTTCACACTCAACTTTTTTCTCAACCCTCCTGTTGGCACACAAAGCAACAGAGGAATCATGCACAATACGGCAACAAGGCCAGATCATTTTTTCCATGGATTATGAATAACTCAAGTGATTTTAATCACTACACAAACATTGTAAACCCCGTTTTTGGTAGATTAGACTCCATTTTGTGCAAGCCGAGGAGTCCTCGAGCTTGAGGAGTATTAGAAGTACCATCGTACCAATTTTCATAATTTTTAGACTTCGTTTGAGCCCTCAAATAAGCCCTGGAACCTAATTTTTAGCTAGGCCGGACACTAGGTCTGGACAGGGCCAAAACTAGTCAAAAAACTATAAAAAGAGCTAGAGAGCTCATTTTTGAGGTTGGATTATAATTGAAACGAACTTGTAAGAGCATTTTGAAAGTAAACTAAAAGCTCCATTGATTCTCACTCTTTGTCTTGCCTTGTGTGCGCGTGTGTGTGTATGTGTGTGCATGCTAGTGTGCTTCTCACTCACGCACTGGTGCAGCCACTTGCTCGAGGTCTTCATACCATCCTCACGTCTTCCCGGATTGACATTAAAGGAGGTGCTACTCATCACTGAGCTACACCAAATTTTGGCGCCGTTGCCGGGGATCGAGCTTTGAGGACGAGCGTGTGATGGTAAGACGTAGAGTTGACGCGTTGGAGTTGTAGGTATTTTCTTCACTCTCATCGATTTTCTTTTACTTTCTTCTCCATCTTCATTTCCATTATCATTATCACCATCTCCCACCTCCATCTCCATCATCGCGAAAATTTCTGTTTTTTGATCATATCACCTTCCCCACCTCATTTCCCTCATTTCACTTGTGGGAGAGAGCGAGAGAGCAATATTGTGTGTGCGTATTTTGCATGTTTCTTGAGTTTCATTGCAGGTTCTTGCTGTATCAGCATCCCCAGCAGTGTGCGCAGGTACGACAGGCTCTGCACAGGTCCTGGGACGACGACCTCTGTCTGTCGCGACAGACAGAAAAACTTTAAATTTTGTGAATGCATGTTTAGCACGGTAACCTACACCATTAGAGCACTCTAAAGCACTAGAAGTTTCTCAAAAATTTGCGTTTTTTCAGTCTATCGCGACAGACACAGTCTATCGCGACAGACACTGTCTATCGCGACAGACACCGTCTATCGCGACAGACAGAAATCCGCGACAGACACCGTCTATCGCGACAGACAGAAATCCACGATAGACCCCGTCTATCGCGACAGACACCGTCTATCGCGACAGACCGAAATTTCACGACAGACACCGTCTATCGCGACAGATCGAAATTTCACGACAGACACCGTCTATCGCGACAGACACCGTCTATCGCGACAGACAGAAATCCACGATAGACCCCGTCTATCGCGACAGACACCGTCTATCGCGACAGACCGAATTTCACGACAGACAGCGTCTATCGCGACAGACACCGTCTATCGCGACAGACCAGTCTATCGCGACAGACACCGTCTATCGCGATAGACAGAAATCCACGATAGTTTGTGTCTATCGCGACAGACACCGTCTATCGCGATAGACAGACATTTTCGGCAAAAATTAAGGGGTAAATTTTTGGGAATTTAGGCTAAATTTTGGGCATATTTGCACTCTCAAATACTCATACACTTACAAAGGCCTTAGAAAAATGCATTAAAACCCCTGAAAGGTTCTATTTGTCTAGTCAACCCCCTAAACCCTGAACGGTCATAACTTTTACATACGAAATCCATTTTTGGAGCTCTAGGGCTTTTCGGAAAGCTCTTGGCATATACTACACGCCCTCGACTGTTTTTTGTAAGAATAATGCGTTGATTTTCAGATAGGACATTTGGAAGTTGACACACTGAGGGGTAGGAACACCAAGGGAGCTCTAGAGGAAATTTCTAGCAACACAAAAGGGGGAACAAGGGTCATTAAAAGAGTGTTTGAAATAAATTGTCTGTCAATTGAAAGGTCTACTTGGAGCTAAGCTTGGGATTTATGCAGGTCTTTTGAGAAGCAATTGAGAGCGTCCAAGCAAGGGTTTTGCGCAAGCTTGAGAATCAACTTCTCGAGCACTAAAGAGCAAGGTTCGACAAGAAAGGTCGAAATACTCTCAACTCCTCTTCGTCAATTCCTAGCTTAGGCTAAGAACGATTAGAAGTAGGAGTAAGTCAGGGCGACGATAGGCCACTATCAAGTTGAAGCATACCTAAACTTTCAAGCTCAAGCTAAGGTCATAATCCTTGTACTGTCGAGAATTTTAAAGGGAAAGAACTTAACGGGGAACGATCAACTGTAAGTGCGAAACAACATTCAAATACTCCTGACGACGTGATATCAGACAAGACCTTAAACACAATAAAATACCTAAAAAGAACCAAGCGACTAATATAAAGTAACCAGCAACGAGGTTGTACTCTGGGCAAAGAATTGGGCTACTTAGATAGGCATATGAACCTTAGATCAGGACGACATCTAGTGAGGGAGAGACAAAGCCTTAGATCTTCAGAGGCTAGTGTTAACCACACTGCTAGGTCTTGGGCCCAGCAATTGAGCCAACACTCGTACTACCCTAGCTCTGAGACCAGTGAGTCAGAGATGTCTCAAGGCATGGACAGGCCTTCGGGAAGTTCAGGTGTGCCTTACTTGTACAGGGTAGAAGGCCCATACAAAACACAGCTGGAATACCTTAGGACCAACCGATTAGGTGTCAGCATCTATGAGGACGGCCTAGGAAGATCCGTGGTCCAGATTAAAAACCCTGATCAATCCATAGGACTAGAGCACCCAGCTGTCAAGTTTGAAAATGGTGCATACCTGGACAAAGAAGGAACCATATACGTGGTCACCAGTCACCCAGATAGGACAGATGAATTTGGGAATGTAATCTCAGAAGCAAACTTAGGTGACTTGGAACAAGGGAACATGGGCGCGGAACCTAGAACACCCCGAGGCAAGTCTGTTCTCACTAGGATTATCACACCTGAGTGGGCTCCCCAAGACAACAAGAGCATAGAGTTGCTCCTCAATCGAGAAACTGACGAAGCCTTTTGGAGGTATAAATCTAATCAGCCAATTGATATAGGAAATATCATGATCTACGAGTTTAAGGATCCTGATAGCCCAGGCAGAGTGACCTACTTAGATCACGCTTCAGAACGGATCTTTGCGGTTACGGAAAATGATAGGCATGCTTACACTTGGAAGGGTGAATTCATTTTCCCCCAACCAAGATCAAATGTATCCTATGGTCACCCTGGGGCTGGAACATCCCAAGCTCATGGAATGCAAAGGGACAAAAGTAGAGATAGACCAGAAGTAAGCTTTGCCAATCCAGTGGGCAGAGAAAGAACGAGGACAGAGACGAATCGGGTAGAACCTGAGATGCTTAGAGCTCACAGGAACCAAAGAAATGTAGATGGATTCCCTCTGCCGAGGCCTAGAGAGCACACAAGAACTTTGAGACCCACCCAGCTAGTTAAGTCCATGAAGAATTACTTTGACGGCACAGGAGATCCCTATGATCATGTGGCGGAGTTCAAGCAAGTCTTGAGAGCTGAACAAGTGGAGGATCTATTCACGCAGTACAATGCCTTCGGTCTAACCCTTAGGAACACAGCACTTACATGGTTTCAGCCATTGGATGAGCGCCAGTTCAGGAGCATAGACCAACTCCTAGAAGCATTTATTATTGAATTCTCCAAGAGTGGCATAAGACACAATACCTCCTCACTGATTCACAGCTTCAAGCAAACCCCTCAAGAGACTGTGAGACTTGCAGGAAGAAGATTTAGGCAATACCTTGAAAGATGTCTTGTTTCGGAGTTACCCACATCTGCCAAACAAGTAGCCTTATTCCTTGATGGATTGCTGAGTACGAAATTGAGATCCTATGTGTACCTGAAAGACCCTAGGACTATAGAAGAGTGTGTACGCATGTGCATTGACATTGAAGATAACCTAGGGGAAGAACTAGAGCTTTCAAAAATCTACAAAGATTCAGATAGTGCATCTAGTCACTCTTCCACGCAATCCACATCAATTGAGGAACTCGCAGAGAAAGTAGCTCAGAAATTAGGGGTAACTAGTAAACAAATCCCACGGTTTGCCCCTGTGAAAAGATGCTATACTTGTGGTGGCGACCACATGGCGAACGTCTGTCCCATTATGGCTCAACCCCAAGTTAATCCTAGTAGCCAGTATTGCACCATAGAACGGAAGTACACCAATCACACTGCGCAAGATTGCCCATACAACAAGCAGGCAGTTAGGCAACCCTACCCTCAGCCATACCCGCAGCAAGGAAGATACCAGAACCCGTACCCTCCACAACCATATGGCAGGCCACATCAGCCGTATCAGCAACCCTACCAAAACCAACAAAGGCCTCAGCCAGTGTTAGCTCAACAACCCCCTGCCCCAGCTAATGTGATTCCGGTAAAGTATGCTGTTGCAGAAGAAAACCTGAATAGAGCTATAGTCCCTGTAACATCCTTGCTTTCGGAAAGTGACCCGAGTGACCATAGCTTTGATTCTACACATGTGGATAGCCCCCAGGCCTACTACATGCAGTCTCCTGAGCATGGTGAGTCTTATTATAGCGAAGAGACAAACGAACCCAGTTGGGAGTCAGATTACACGAACGTCATGTATGCAAACCCCAACCCTAGGCTTCAACCTAGGCAAGTAAGACCTCCATTCCCAAGAGGACCGTGCTATAGATGCCAAGGAGATCACCTCATTCGTGATTGCCCCTTACCTCCACTTACACAAAACCAGTCAGTGACGATCCAAGGCTTCTGCCAAGATTGTGGAAAAGAGCACCTCATACGAGATTGCCCAAAGAACCCCAATAATATGCCAAAAATCACGCCTATCAATGCTATTGAGTTAGTGGTAGATTCCAGCGGAAGTGTTACTTCCACTGCACCCGTACAGGTAGTCACGAGAGCTCAAGCAGTGCAACAAAACGAAGGGGTAGGCCAGGAAAAGAGCCCAGATGCTAGCGACACTGAGAGCCAAAATAAAAAGAGAACAAGAGCTTGGAGAGATAGCCGCGAACGCATGAAAAGGCAATGGGCAAAGAAGATGAGTGAACTTGAGGAAAGTTTACGAGAAACCAAGGCTAAAATCATAGAGATCACATCTCAACCGCACTCTCACACATTCCCACCACTACCATCCCCATCACCCTCCATCCCTCCACCCTCTAAGACACCCCACGTAACCCACCCACCACCCCAAACAGGATCAGTATTAGCTGATCCCACTCCTGAAGACATAGACATGATGCTTAAAGCATATCAGGCCAGAATCCAAGAAGGGCCAAACGTCACGGATCATGACAAGTGCTATCCCAGAGCTGACCTAGAGATAGAAAGAACCAAGCTGTGCGCGAAAATGGTCGCATTGGCTCAGACTATGTTTGAAGCCAGTCGCCTTTTCAATTACTCGGGCTCAGCCAAGACGCAATTACACTTGGATGGATTCCTAGAGAAGTTAGAGGGAATAATTGCAAGATCTGCCAAGGAAGAAAAAAATCAAGAAAAAAATAAAGCAAGCAAAAACATGAACCATCCCCCATTAGAAGTTGATGTGGCCAATTCCACTAAACCAGACAACTTCCCCTCCTTAGAATTGCACAATCAGAAAAGGAACCTGCCCCTCAAAGAAAGGAAAGGGCGAGAGAACAGATAAGCAAGCCTCTTCAGGAAGCCCATGTGCCTCCTCAAGAAGCTTATCTTCCCCCCCCCAAAAAGCACATGAGCCTCCCTCGAAAGCTTGCATACCTCCACAGGTTGCCTACATTCCTTCTCAGGGAGCGTATGAGCCTGTTCGGAAAAGTAATAGAATGAGTAACCCTCCCCAGGAAGCTTGTGCTCCAGCCATCTATGAGAACGAGGAGAGAGCCAATGATAGAATAAGCCCTCCTTCCCAGGTTGCTTATGCGCCTAATTCTACGGAGCCAGATACTCCTTCTTCTATGAATCGGTTTGCACCAGACTTCCTCCGAGAGATTCAAGAAGACAAATGGGATAACGAAAGTGAAGTCGCCCCTCCCTTTGAACTTGTGGATGATGCGCACGACCAATTCCCACAAGACATCCCATCTATTTACGGGGAACATGAGAGTACTCAATCTCATGAGAGATTGGACTTTGAATCTAATTCCATACAAGAGTTACCCCACTTCACAGGACCTTGGGAAGCAAAGTCCACCTGTATGAGAGCACCTACAGTCATGGTAAGAAACGAAAATTCAATCATACCTAGGAACACAGAGGTAGTGAAGAACACTAACGTGCAGTGCAATCTCAAGTTAGAAGAGCTACTCAGGGTTAGACCTGAATTATGGAAACATGTAGCCAAACAAGTACCAGAGATAGCAAAACCTCGTTCTCAGGTAGGATCCCATAGGACAGTGCCAGAAATTCCCTTGGATAAGATAGGAGATATGTGTGAAGGTGAAGAAGGGAACACCTATCTTCCCATCACCCACCAGGAGTACACCACCAAGGCAATTTTGGACTCAGGTGCTGGAGTTGCAATTGCCACTACTTCCCTATGGAAGCGTTGGGGCAAGCCAGCACTCAGGCCAACGAGCATGAAATTGCAGATGGCCGATGGTCACATAGAGAAACCCCTAGGATTGCTAGAAGGAATAACTCTCACCACTTGTGGTGTCGAGTTTGAGCATACATTTGCCATATGCGACTTCAGCAAAAATCATGCCTATGAGATGATTTTGGGAAGACCATTTATGCGACAGTTGCAAGTGGTACAGGATTGGGGAACCAACTCCTTGTATTTGCAACACTTGGGTGTTACGACCAAAGTCAATCTCAAGGATTATTCTCATAGAGATGTCCCTCCTATCCAATGGAATCCCATCCATAGAGCCAAAGATGATACAGAATCGGTGCATTCCATAGGGTCTGGATCCTCATGGATGCATGAAGACACCCACTTATGGATGTGCAAGGTAGCAGTAGAAGAAGAGAAGAGAGAGAAAGCCAGAGAGGTAGGTGCGAAAGAAACCCATAGATCAATCCAAGACCCAGCCTATGCACCTGTAGTTTTTCCAGACGAAGAATTTGAGCCTCACGGTTGGGCAGAAATTTTAGCAACAATGGACGTAGCCATCAATGAGGAACAATGGACTCCTCACTGTGATGAGGATGGCTATGACATTTCAGTCTTCTCCATAGAGCCAATCATGGGAGAGGCAGTTTTAGAAGAATGCGAACCTAGCCCTGACGCATATGAGGATGCAAGTGACTCCGATCTCGAGTCTATCATTATGGACCCACCATTTGCATCAGATGAAGAATACTTCCATGAAGTAGAATTTCAACCCCAGAGGCATGGAGAAGTTACAAATGATGTAAGATTAGCAACACATGTGACCCCGAAGGAAGAAGGAAAGAAACGAAAGAAGAGAGAAGTCTCACCAGAAGAGGAAGAATCTTTGTTTGAGGTCCCGGAAAATTTTAAGAAGTATGAGATAGACGACAGGAGAGTCATGATAAGAATGCCTAAACGAGAGGCACAAGTAGGAGAGGCCTATGATAACAAAGAAACCACCAAGAAAATAGTTGTGGCCATAGAAGAAGGAGAGGAGAGATGCACGTATATAGGCCATGACCTGACAGAAGAAGAAGAGCACGAATTGATTGCCTTGCTAAGAGAATACAGAGATGTATTCGCTTGGAGTTACAAGGACTTGAAAGGTGTTGACCCTGACATATGCTCACACACTATCCCCATGACCTCAGATGCCAAACCCTCTAAGCAAAAGCCTTATACATATAACGATAATTACGCTGCTAAGATCAAGGAAGAGATAGATAGACTGGTCGAAGCTGGATTTATCTATGAAATTGAGCACACTGAATGGGTATCCCCCATCGTAGTGGTGCCCAAGAAGAATGGCAAACTGCGCGTGTGCATTAACTTGAAGAAGGTTAATGTAGCCACAATTCGAGATAACTATCCGCTTCCCATCACAGAACATCTCTTAGAAAGAGTGGCAGGCAAGGAAGTGTACAGCTTCCTTGATGGATTTTCGGGCTACAATCAAGTAGCCATAGCTCCAGAGGATCAGCATAAGACAGCCTTTGCCACGGAATGGGGCATTTTTGCCTTTAGAGTAATGCCATTTGGGCTCACCAATGCACCAGCTACCTTCCAGAGGCTGATGTGCCATGTGTTTAAGGAGTTCCTGAGGAAGAGTTTAGAAGTCTATGTTGATGATCTTTGTGCTCATTCCAATATTAGACAAACCCATATTCCTGAACTCAGACAAATCTTTGACAAATGTAGAGAATATCAAGTCTGCCTGAACCCAGAAAAATGTGTTTTTATGGTCAGGCAAGGCAAGATTCTAGGACACATAGTGTCGAAGAATGGCATATCTACCGATGAAGAAAAAGTGAGAGCCATAGCAGAGCTACCTAGGCCAAAGAATGTCAAGGAAGTACAAGCTTTCATGGGGCATTGTGGTTATTACCGACGATTTATACACATGTATGCTGTCATTGCAAAGCCCATGTACGGGCTTCTGACTAACTTTGAGTGGACTGATGAATGTGAGAATTCCTTCCAGGAGCTTAAACGAAGATTATGTTCAGCACCAATCTTGACCACACCAGATTGGAATAAGCCATTCCATGTTCACGTGGATGCATCCAATTATGCCATTGGATGTGTACTTGCACAACCTACTGGTGAAGGTAATATGGATCTTCCAATTGCCTATGCCAGTAGACAATTGAATGCGGCTGAACGGAATTACACCACTATAGAGAGAGAAGGCTTATGCATGGTATATGCAGTTAAGAAATTTAGACACTATTTGCTTGCAAATAAGTTTAAATTTTTTACTGATCATCAAGCATTGCTATACCTCGTAAACAAGCCATGCAATACAGGGAGATTAGTGAGATGGTTTCTCTTGCTCATGGAATATGACTTTGAAGTTGTGGTAAGGAAAGGTAGGACTCATTTGAGAGTTGATCATCTCTCTAGGCTCACATCGAGAGAAGCCCCACAAGGAGTGTCAGATGATCTTCCTGATGCTTACTTGTTTAATTTGGAAGTTGTACCGCAATGGGCCAAGCCATTGGTACCAGTATTGACATACGGGCCTAATCATCCAGTGATAAACACACAGAATAGAGAGGTTGTAAAAGCCCAAAAGTATCACATCATGGCACGAAGCATGTACAAGCACACAGACCAAGGGATCTTGGCTTGTTGCGTAGAAGAGGATGAGTACGCTAAATGGTTGCAATTAGCACATGTAGGTGCGTTAGAGCAACACCATTCAAAGCAACGAACTTTACAGACTCTAAAGAGATTCGGAGTGCATTGGCCAATTATGGAAGCAGATGTCCAAAAGTTATGCAAGGAATGCCCAATCTGTCGCACAAAACCACCAGTCGAACACGTCACTCTGTATCAAGTATCCATTGTGCCAGATTGGAGTGAACCACTAGTATCCTTCCTGAGGACAAACACATTCCCCCCAGACATGACGCTGGCTAGAAAAAGGAGTTTAGAACAAGAAGCCCAGGATTACTCACTCATAGGTGATAATCTATATAAGCGCGGTAAAGATGGTTACCTGAGGTTATGTGTCCATGAAAGTGAATATCTCAAGATCTTGGAAACTGCTCACCAAGGTGTAGCAGGAGGACACTTTGGACCAGATCGGGTGATCAAGGCAATTTTATTTGCGGGTTTCTGGTGGCCTACCCTTCACATGGATGCACATACCTATGTGAAACGGTGTGATGTCTGTCAGAGGACTCAGTATCCTATACGCAAAGATGAGATGCCACTGAAACCTATGATGGGTGGACGTGCATTCTCTAAGTGGGGAATAGACTTCGTAGGTCCTATTAATCCCCCAGCTAAGGGTTCTCATGCGGAATACATCATTGTTGCAACAGACTATCTAACTAAGTGGGTAGAGGTAAAGGCTACGACAAAGAACGATGCTCAAACAACTGCTAAATTCTTGTTTGAGAATGTATTCACGAGATATGGGCTACCTATAGAGCTTGTAAGTGATAGAGGCACTCATTTCTTAAATGAAGTGATTGAAAATCTACTCCAAGAATTCTTGGTAATACACAAGAAGTCTGCCCCCTATCACCCTCAAGCTAATGGACAAGCTGAGAGCACTAATAAGATCTTATGCAATGTACTGACGAAATTAGTGAACACTAAACGCTCTGATTGGGACAAATAGCTATACCATGCTGTTTGGGCATATCGAGTTGCCTACAAAACGGTACTCCAAGCCACCCCCTTTCAGATGGTATTCGGCCAAAACGCTGTTGGGAAGAAGGAGGTCGTGGCGGGAAGCCGGCGCCTGGGGTTGGATCAGGCCCCGCTCTGGTGCGCCGTTCCCGCTGTCCTGCGAGCGGCGTCTGCGCGCTGGGCGCCTCGCATGTGCTCTCTGGAGCGTGCGCAATCCTCGTACGCGTGGGACCCTCGCCCCTCGGAAGTGTCGAGACGTGCGTGCGTACACGACCGTAGGCGTCGAGAAAGAGACAAATCAGATACAACACTGATTCTCGAAATCACTGGGTCGGTGTGTATACAAACTCGATGATACAATAAAATCTCAATGATACAGTGATGCCCGCTACAGTGCGGGTCCGCGATACAAAAATCCGCTACAGTGCGGAACAGATAAATACAAATAAATGCCGCCGCTACAGTGCGGATCGGCTGGATATGATGTAGGCCTCCCGCTACAGTGCAGGAAGTCACCCTCGATCTTTGTTTTCTGATTTTTGCGATTTAATCTTTTCTTCACTTTTCTTCGATCCAAGCTTTTCTTTAAGTCCTCACTTTGTAGCTCTTTACTTCGAAATTCACAATAATCTCTGATCACGCAGTAACCTGCAAAGTGGACGCACCAAGAAGATCAACGAGGAAGATCCACAGGGTGGGGCATAATCCTGTTAGTACCATTTCAAAAGCAAATAAATAAAATCCATTTACAAATAATTCTTCACTTTGCACATATTTCAACCCTTGGTGATAGCAGATGAAGGTATCATATAAATCGTCAAGCTTTATGGGATATTTTTGAATGATAATCTACAGTCATCTCATAGAAATGATTCGCTATATCGAGAACCATATGGTTTTAAGTGACATAGACATAGTTCGTAATGGTTACATCTCCAATTGTCTCATTCATTATCATGTTTCCATATTGCAAGTCATTATGACAAAACCAACTATTCCTTCCAACCAAGCTTGGTCCTTAATCAACTCTCTTTTCAATATTGGCCTCCCCAAACTCTTCATGCCATGATGATGATGCACATATTTCTAATGCCTTTATTGACTCAAAACTTAATCCGATCCCACAGTTTAGGTGTTTAAGGCCATCCCATCTCTAGGTTATGGAACTCTCACAGTTTCATAGTGGATCTTAAAATATTATCCATAACTTAGGTTACCTTCTCTTAGTGTCCAAGGCGTTAAGGAATTCCTCCATGATGTACATAGAAAAAGTTCTTTTCGTGTGCGCGTGCTAAGTCTTCCACACTTCCTATGAACTTCATGCTAATAAGCTTAAAATCCATAACATTAGTGTTATTCTCTCTCTCTCTCTCTCTATATATATATATATATATGGCACACAAATCATATGCTCTGGATGTCTCAGAATTTTTCCACGTCGATTATGGAGCGGCCCCTTCTCTCACGTTCTGCTGTGCGTGCCCGCCATACGCCACCTTAATCTCTCTCATCAACAGCGCCGCCTTCTTCTCCCGGATTTTTCTGTACAGCGCGCGCAACATCTCTGAATTTTTCTCTCCATGCTGACGTCCGACACAGTCATGTCTCTCTGCAACTCTTGCCTACGATGCACTACAGACAATTGATCGAATTCTTCTCTCTCTCTGTGACGGGATTTGCATGCCCCGTTTGCTAGATGTTTTTCTCTCTCTCTATATGCCGGAACGTGCGCGTTGCCTACCACAACTCTTTCTCTCTCTATCACCGGCAGTCCATAGCGTGTAAGCTCTCTCTCTGTTGAGATGGATACTGGCCGCGCCTGTCACGTGCACTTTGACGCGTCGTGACTCTCTGCCGACACACTAGGAATTCTCTCTCCTCCAATTATGCCTTGTGTACTGCTGTTGATCCCGGATCCCGATGCTATCTCTCTCTTTGCGGCGGCACAAATCTCTCCCATCTTCTCTGTGGACAGCAGCACCAACTTTGTATGCTCAGAGAGCCAGAATCTCTCTCTTCTCCAACAGTCAACCACCTCTGTTGCCGCTCTCACGTGGGCTGAGTCGGAGCCAATCCGCATCTCTCTCTATGCCTAAATTTTCTCTCCACTTCCATTTTCTCCTGCGCCTCTCACATCGACTGCCATCTATACTTCTCTGTGTAGTTACTTGTGAATCCTCTGCAGCGCACGTAGTGCCTTGGACTTTTTCTCTCTATCATGACTACCATTGACTTCATCCACAGATTTATCTATGCGTGGCCTCCTATTGTCTCTGCGTCTCTCCCTTCTCTTTTTCCTCTATTACAGCCATACCCATGGAACTTTCTCTCTCTAGTACAGATTACACAAATATGTCTTTACAATCAGAAGGGCATAAAACTCTCTCTCTCTCTCTCATGCAAGATAATGGACATGAATAAGGAAAAATGAATAAGAGGAGGATAAGAAACCATACCTGCAAAGTGGACGCACCAAGAAGATCAACGAGGAAAAACAAGTGAGGCTTGGCCCTCTATTTATAGGATTCCCCATCCTTCTCTCCTTGGGACGTTCATCTAGAAGTTTCCAACCTCCCTACTCAACTTTCCAATTTCAAACGACCATGCATGTTCACTTACTATTCTTGGAAAATCCCATCTCTTGATTCTATTTTTGATTTTTGTCCTTTTTATTTTTCCTAAATTAATGTTTTGGTTTCACACTATATACAGAGTTAATTAATCTAAGGGTTTGGGCTAGGAAAAATGCCAATTCCAAGGGTCCGACCTAGGGTTTTTGGTCGGGAAGATCAGGGTTTTGCTCACACTTATCTCAAGCTCGCCAATTCAGGGATTTATTTACAAATTCGGCCTAAACTTCAAGGGTTTCCAAGGGTTCAAGTCCGATTTTCAGGGGGGTAAACTCATGTTTCCAGTCAGTTTCAAGGGTCAAACCTAAAGTTTTCATGGGTCTAATGTCAGTTATTTACACGCACGGTTCTAATGCACATCTCTCACATGGTTTCTTATCACACAGGCAATCAAATCAGTCAAATCATGCATGAAATGTATCCTCTTTAGAACAAAACATCACACGAAACTCAGAAAATAATGAACTTTGAAAAAAATCAGTGCACACTCCGTGCGGGATTTCATCCCGACATTTGCCCCCGCTAAACCTGCACATCGTCCCGATGGGCCAACCTGCAAGATTCAACAGAAGAGTATCAGGGTTCTTTTTAAAATCTCTTTATACTTTTTATATTTTTCTTAAATCATGATCTCATGCAGTCATGCAATTTTTATAAAGATTGGTATGAATTTTAGAAAATTAGGTAGATTCAAGCTTCTCAAACATCATATTATGTTTCTGCGTCTGCAATCTGACAAGTAACTACATGAATAAATCATCGGCTTTCTAGATCTTTTGTTTGTTCAACTGGTTCAGATCCAACTGCTCATTCTAAGTACTAGCATATACATATGTTTCTACTAACTCAGTTTGTAGAATATACCTCGATTCCTACTATTTATCTCCTACTTGTCCAACTCTCCAATAGATCTTTTCTTTTTCTTTACCTTTCTTTTTCATTTTTATTTTTCTTTTTCTTTTCCTCTTCATCTCAGCTCAGCATTTCTTTTTATCTTTTATTTTTCACAAATCGGCCTATGTCGAAATCGGGTGTGACTCATGGACTTGTCCGCCCGGCCAAGTTTATTCCACCTGTCTACCGACCCGGCATAGCGCACGACATACACAACATCAGCCCTACATGAAATCGACGTCAGCTCGTGGCTCTGACCACCCGATCAGAGTGACTCCACCCGCCTACCGACCCATACAGGTGCATGACAACAGATAGGTCAGGCCTACGATGAAACTAGCTACAGCTGGTGGCCTTGATCACCCGACCAAGGTGGTTCCACCTGCCTACTAGCCCATCGTAGCACACCAACAACATACACACACATATAAGCTGGCATGAGTATGAATGTTTCTTTATAAATCATGTTCCATATGGAGGTGAGATCTCGCAAGAAATAAATACTAGGATCCAAAGTTTCCCACTCACTAAGTGTTCAAATCAATCAGCATATACATGCACTCGGTCTAAGCATGCCATCACATCCCCAAGCTTTCACTCCCAAAAGTCTCTAGTCTGCTAAGTGATCTCACTCATATAATTTCCTAGTCATTCATGCTTCATGCAAACCCATAATAGATCTTTGTTATCTTCATTCTACATGATTTTCATAAACACATACATATCTTTATCACACACATCAATGCAATGCAAATGCTCTAACAGAAAGAAAACACATCTCAAATCAGAAACGTTTCACCTGGTCATTTTTCTTCATTTTTTTGATCTAGCTTTTCTTTATCTTCATGATCCATCATTCTTCATCAGTATTAGCATCAGTGTCATCAGTTCCCTCCAGCATCGTCAGTATCCTCCAGTGTCATCAGGATCCTCCAGTGTCATCAGTATCCTCCAGTGTCATCAGGATCCTCCAGCATCATCAGTATCCTCCAGTGTCATCAATATCCTCCAGTGTCATCAGTATCCTCCAATGTCATCAGGATCCTCCAGTGTCATCAGTATCCTCCAATGTCATCAGGATCCTCCAGTATCATCAGTATCCTCCAGTGTCATCAATATCCTCCAGTGTCATCAGTATCCTCCAATGTCATCATCATCATAAATCACCATAAACCATCAATCATCATCATTTTCATCATCAATCATTATCTTTCATCATCATCCATCATCAATCATCACCATATTCATCATCAATCATTATCTTTCATCATCATCCATCATCAATCATATACCATCAATCATCACCATATTCATCATCAATCATCAATCATAATCATTCATCAATCTCCAATAGCTCTTGATCATTCTCATATGTTTTCATTATGGTTCTTATTCAATCATGTTTCAATACTTGAAAATATATCTTGAAGGGTTAGATTTTTACTTCTTTTATTCTTCTTCAAAGACTTAGAAGACTTTGCACTCATCTTTACATTCCCCTCAATTTGCTTGATAATATCATCAAGCAATTGTTTTTCCGCTTTGTTAACTCGTTTTTTAGATTTTGTATCTTCTTGAATTTCTTCTTCACTCTTTTCTAGTTCAATCTCTTTATCAAAGTTCATTTGGGATTGTAATTTTGCAACTTTGTCTTGATCAAATAGATTTTCATTAGCCAAAAGTTGTGGATCAAATGATACATATATATCCTGGTCTTTCTTTGAATTCTCGTTAGTTTCTCTATCACATTCTCTTTTATCAATTTCCATTTGTTCTCTTAGTATCCGTTCAATATTTTGCTTCTCGACCTTTATTTGTCTACCTTTGGTTTCTTCAATAAATTTCTCTTGACTCTCAATAGATAGTAGGCTCTTTTGTTCATTAGACCTATTATTTTCATGCCTTTTAGGTTTCCATATCTTTTGAATTGACTTTGATCTAGATTTGGTCTTCTCGAAATACTCTTTCATCCCACCTTTTCCTACATTCAAATGTAAAGGTAGCTCCTCTTGATATTTATAAATTTTTCCTTCATATTCGCTCACTAGTTTATGTTTACATGCACTTTCATACGCTAGACAATCCCAAAACATATGTCCATATTGGTCACACCAAAAGCAACATATAGGTCTCTTCTCAACCCAACTTGATTTCCCAGATATCACTCTAGGTGTGGGTCTTCTAAGTCCTACTGACTCTTTCTGTGCAGATATGCCTTGGACATTTACCTCATGTTCATTGTCGCATTTCAGTGCTTGTAGATTCTTAACTTGGTTAGTCAACAATTCAACCTTATTTTTCAATTCAGAAATCTCAATATCCATTTCATTTTTTAGGTCTTTAATACTTATGCCCATTAGTTGGATAGTATCTGATATTGCATTTATACTTTGCATTAGGGTCATAACAATACCAAATTTTGATTTTATGGATTCATTTGTGTTAATCTCTATTTCTTTAATTTGCTCTTCATATCTCCTAAACTGTTCCTCAATCATTTTATTCATTCTCGTTTTCCTCTTCTTACGATCTAAGCTGAGAAGTAGATTCTTAATCTATGCCTCAATGGAAAAGTGCACACTCGTATGATCAAAACTTATGCAAAAAGTGGATGATCAAGGTCAAGCAGTAAAACAGTCTTTCTTTTTAAAAGTGCATGGAATCAATGCAAATAATTCAAATAACTTAAAATGCTAGTACCTGGAATCTCTGTCTGATGCCGAGGTTCTTGTCTCTTTCCTCAAGGAGTAGGTGACGCGATGAGGATCACCGGGCAACCGCCTCGCTTCACGTCGGGTTCAGGTGTCGGGAAGAAGGAGGTCGTGGCGGGAAGCCGGCGGGTGGGGTTGGATCAGGCCCCGCTCTGGTGCGCCGTTCCCGCTGTCCTGCGAGCGGCGTCTGCGCGCTGGGCGCCTCGCCTATGCTCTCTGGAGCGTGCGCGATCCTCGTATGCGTGGGACCCTCGCCCCTCGGAAGTGTCGAGACGTGCGTGCGTACACGACCGTAGGCGTCGAGAAAGAGACAAATCAGATACAACACTGATTCTCGAAATCACTGGGTCGGTGTGTATACAAACTCGATGATACAATAAAATCTCAATGATACAGTGATGCCCGCTACAGTGCGGGTCCGCGATACAAAAATCCGCTACAGTGCGGAACAGATAAATACAAATAAATGCCGCCGCTACAGTGCGGATCGGCTGGATATGATGTAGGCCTCCCGCTACAGTGCAGGAAGTCACCCTCGATCTTTGTTTTCTGATTTTTGCGATTTAATCTTTTCTTCACTTTTCTTCGATCCAAGCTTTTCTTTAAGTCCTCACTTTGTAGCTCTTTACTTCGAAATTCACAATAATCTCTGATCACGCAGTAACCTGCAAAGTGGACGCACCAAGAAGATCAACGAGGAAGATCCACAGGGTGGGGCATAATCCTGTTAGTACCATTTCAAAAGCAAATAAATAAAATCCATTTACAAATAATTCTTCACTTTGCACATATTTCAACCCTTGGTGATAGCAGATGAAGGTATCATATAAATCGTCAAGCTTTATGGGATATTTTTGAATGATAATCTACAGTCATCTCATAGAAATGATTCGCTATATCGAGAACCATATGGTTTTAAGTGACATAGACATAGTTCGTAATGGTTACATCTCCAATTGTCTCATTCATTATCATGTTTCCATATTGCAAGTCATTATGACAAAACCAACTATTCCTTCCAACCAAGCTTGGTCCTTAATCAACTCTCTTTTCAATATTGGCCTCCCCAAACTCTTCATGCCATGATGATGATGCACATATTTCTAATGCCTTTATTGACTCAAAACTTAATCCGATCCCACAGTTTAGGTGTTTAAGGCCATCCCATGTCTAGGTTATGGAACTCTCACAGTTTCATAGTGGATCTTAAAATATTATCCATAACTTAGGTTACCTTCTCTTAGTGTCCAAGGCGTTAAGGAATTCCTCCATGATGTACATAGAAAAAGTTCTTTTCGTGTGCGCGTGCTAAGTCTTCCACACTTCCTATGAACTTCATGCTAATAAGCTTAAAATCCATAACATTAGTGTTATTCTCTCTCTCTCTCTCTATATATATATATATATGGCACACAAATCATATGCTCTGGATGTCTCAGAATTTTTCCACGTCGATTATGGAGCGGCCCCTTCTCTCACGTTCTGCTGTGCGTGCCCGCCATACGCCACCTTAATCTCTCTCATCAACAGCGCCGCCTTCTTCTCCCGGATTTTTCTGTACAGCGCGCGCAACATCTCTGAATTTTTCTCTCCATGCTGACGTCCGACACAGTCATGTCTCTCTGCAACTCTTGCCTACGATGCACTACAGACAATTGATCGAATTCTTCTCTCTCTCTGTGACGGGATTTGCATGCCCCGTTTGCTAGATGTTTTTCTCTCTCTCTATATGCCGGAACGTGCGCGTTGCCTACCACAACTCTTTCTCTCTCTATCACCGGCAGTCCATAGCGTGTAAGCTCTCTCTCTGTCGAGATGGATACTGGCCGCGCCTGTCACGTGCACTTTGACGCGTCGTGACTCTCTGCCGACACACTAGGAATTCTCTCTCCTCCAATTATGCCTTGTGTACTGCTGTTGATCCCGGATCCCGATGCTATCTCTCTCTTTGCGGCGGCACAAATCTCTCCCATCTTCTCTGTGGACAGCAGCACCAACTTTGTATGCTCAGAGAGCCAGAATCTCTCTCTTCTCCAACAGTCAACCACCTCTGTTGCCGCTCTCACGTGGGCTGAGTCGGAGCCAATCCGCATCTCTCTCTATGCCTAAATTTTCTCTCCACTTCCATTTTCTCCTGCGCCTCTCACATCGACTGCCATCTATACTTCTCTGTGTAGTTACTTGTGAATCCTCTGCAGCGCACGTAGTGCCTTGGACTTTTTCTCTCTATCATGACTACCATTGACTTCATCCACAGATTTATCTACGCGTGGCCTCCTATTGTCTCTGCGTCTCTCCCTTCTCTTTTTCCTCTATTACAGCCATACCCATGGCACTTTCTCTCTCTAGTACAGATTACACAAATATGTCTTTACAATCAGAAGGGCATAAAACTCTCTCTCTCTCTCATGCAAGCTAATGGACATGAATAAGGAAAAATGAATAAGAGGAGGATAAGAAACCATACCTGCAAAGTGGACGCACCAAGAAGATCAACGAGGAAAAACAAGTGAGGCTTGGCCCTCTATTTATAGGATTCCCCATCCTTCTCTCCTTGGGACGTTCATCTAGAAGTTTCCAACCTCCCTACTCAACTTTCCATTTTCAAACGACCATGCATGTTCACTTACTATTCTTGGAAAATCCCATCTCTTGATTCTATTTTTGATTTTTGTCCTTTTTATTTTTCCTAAATTAATGTTTTGGTTTCACACTGTATACAGAGTTAATTAATCTAAGGGTTTGGGCTAGGAAAAATGCCAATTCCAAGGGTCCGACCTAGGGTTTTTGGTCGGGAAGATCAAGGTTTTGCTCACACTTATCTCAAGCTCGCCAATTCAGGGATTTATTTACAAATTCGGCCTAAACTTCAAGGGTTTCCAAGGGTTCAAGTCCGATTTTCAGGGGGGTAAACTCATGTTTCCAGTCAGTTTCAAGGGTCAAACCTAAAGTTTTCATGGGTCTAATGTCAGTTATTTACACGCACGGTTCTAATGCACATCTCTCACATGGTTTCTTATCACACAGGCAATCAAATCAGTCAAATCATGCATGAAATGTATCCTCTTTAGAACAAAACATCACACGAAACTCAGAAAATAATGAACTTTGAAAAAAATCAGTGCACACTCCCTGCGGGATTTCATCCCGACAACGCTGTGCTACCCTTGGACTTCTTGATCCCTACATTGAGAGTAGCACAAGAGCACGAATGGACGGGTCATGAGCTCTCCTCTAGGATCTTTGACCTTGAACGATTAGGAGAAACAAGACTGAGAGCAGCTGCAGGAATATATGCAGCCAAGAAGAGACAGAAGGCATATTTCGATGCCCGTGTGAAAGATAAAGGCTTGAAAGCAGGAGATCTAGTTTTAGTCTATAGACTGAAACAACACGCCAAGAAGCTAGAAAAGAGAGGCTACGGACCTATGATCATCAATAGGATCTCCACGAGCGGAGCAGTACAACTAGCCACGTTAGAAGGTGATATTCTCCCAAACTATATTAGCGGTTGCAGAGTCAAGTTGTATCAAGAACCCCTCACGGAGGAAATGCTCATCCGACTCAACACTGCTAAGAAACGCAAAGAGGAAGAAAAGCGAGTTCGAGAAGAAGCTCAAGCAGAAGCCTTAGAACGCATCAGAAGGATGAAGTTACGAAGACAAGGCCGAGATCAGACTAGAACAGATGACACTGCAGATCAAGGATATCCTATGGCCATGTGTGAAGTCGCAGGAACAAACTCGCATAGGATAATTGATCGACGTCCTTTCATAACCCTAGATATAGGACAAGGGACGAGTGCAAGGACCGTAAGAGCCTTGATTGACTCAGGTGCAGCCACTAGTGCTGTTAAATTGTCTTACTGTCAAGAGTTGCAGTTAACTGTCAATCCTGTGGAAGTGTATCTCATAGGATTGGGAGGCGTGGAAACCCCTTGCATGGGCGAGGTGGAACTTCCCCTCTATATTCATGATGAGGCTATAACAGTTAAAGTACTAGTGTGTCAAGACGAGGATCTCACTGAACCTCTTGTCTTGGGTCAAGATTGGATCTATGACCAAGCAGTCAACTTAAACTTAAGAAGTGGACTTCTTCAGGTTTGGGTCAATCATAGTCGAATTACAGTAGAGTTAGAAAATGGAGCACTCAAGGAACTAGGAAAGGCACAGACTCCTGGTCCTTCCAGGGGTACACATGAAGATGACCATGCTGTTCTTGTTCAAAACCATGTGTTGCAGAGGAATGATATTTGCGAAAAAGGAGTCAGGGATGCAATGAAACTCCCTTCTTTTCCAAAGGTCAGAAGGAGGCAGCAACCAAAGGTGGATCAAAGGCAGAAGAAGCAGAGTACTACCTATGTCCGAGATCAAAAGTACCTGCGCAGCAGAATGTCCCAGAAAGCAAACCAAGTGTGGGTGCGGAAAGGCGAACACCCGGTTGCACTCACGACAACCACACGGGCAAAGCTTCTTACTAGTAACCAACATCGTGACGCCACTAAGAAGTCTGTCAGAAATTCTTCTGCTAAAGTGAAATCCATTTGGGTGCCCAAAAAGTCGATGAAGGCTAGCCCACAATCAAGACAAATTTGGGTGCCTAAGGCTTGCTTGAGGGCACAAGTAGCTACGCCAAGGCCACAACCTATGCAGCATAGCCCAACTACGCGTACAGCCCGTATTCACTCGTTCTCAACACTCAGGAACACACCAAGAACCAAGAGCGCACATGTAATCACTTGTAAATGGGTCCCTAAAAGGCCTCATATTCAAGCAGATACACCTATAATGTTCTCTAGCGCCTCTACAAAACCAAAGGAAAAACCCATCCACTGCATTTGGCAGCTTAAGACCTGTAATAAACCCCCCGACCCCAATTTATAAGTTCACCCCCACTTACTAACGGCATTAGTCTCCTAGGAATACACAAACATTAACTACACACACTGTCTTCGTGCACTTACTAACCACTAACTCACCATCTACCTCATGTTAATGTTGTAACGGGGACAACAACGGATTTATTATGTCCATTACGATGTTAACACATGACTCTATATTCTCACAGAATCAGAAGGCAAGAAGTAAAATGGCAGAAGCGACAGGTTCGGGCTCACAAGTAGGGATACTTACTGTAGGAATTGATGTGGATAGTCTACCTGTGGATGTGCCACCAACTGAACGACCAGCGGAGCTGCAGAACCTTCAACAAATCCCGGTGCCGGATCCACCTACAGGGATCACGGAAAGAGTCCATGCCAATTCTCATTGGTTCAATGGCATGCCAGGTCCATTAGGAGAGGCCAAGTATATATGTGAGTCTAAGTGCGAGTATGACAGATCATGGGTTCGATTCCAATTTTTCTCCAAGGAGTTCGAGACTTTACAGAACACCGAGGATCTCCAGACCATATGGCAACGAGCAGGGCTGGCAGAATACTTTGAAGCCCCACTACCTAAACCAGATCTCCTCCGCTGTTACTATTTGGTCTCCACATTACAAGCTAATGAAGAAAAGGACAAACCCGGATCATTTGTTCTTCCCTCATTGCTGGGCAACAACGAGTTAAAGAGGTTTGAACTCACTGTGGAGTTGGTAAGCGACGCTTTGAATATGCACGGCACGCATGTACCCTCTGAAAAGGATGCTCTTGTTCCCACTAACATGAAGGATAGGAAACTATTGAAGCTTAAAGACATGGCAGCACTCACCCCGAATGTGTCCATCCCTCTCCGCATGTGCATGCAACATTTCGCCTTTCCCGGCCAAGACCGATTCACACAACCACACAAGAGGATCTGGTTCGCTCTCTACTTAGCTGAAGCAGGTGCGTTACCCATTAAGCTACTGGTATGGATTATAGATCAGTTGTATGAAGCAAACAAACGGGCTTCTAGGAAATTAGTGGTGAACGGATGCTGTGCAATCACACGCATTATCTACCGATGTCTAGCATATGATGTCCCCATTGAACGTGCCTTAACTTGGGCACAATTACAAATGTTTAAAAGACTCAAGACGTCCACACATCAATCCAAGCGCATGAGGGGTGCAATCCCTTGTGTCCAGACAAGGGAAGTCCTGACTACTCCTGAGGCATCACCACTAAGGGAGGCCACTGTACCTCCCTTTACCATCAGGATACCCAGATCGGAATCTGACACTACGACACAAGCTACCCCATCGGCTCCTCCTGTTCCACCTGAATTCGAATTTGCTGCCACGGGTGATGCTGAAGGACTGGACCCCCAGGACTTCGAAGCATTCCTACAAAGTACCCAATTTTCTGATGTGGAGTTTTATTCAGAGGCAGAGGAGCAAGGCACCTCCTCACGAAGAAGAAGAAAGTCTACAGACGGCCGACATGTACATTGGAATGATGCTCAGCAAGGTCAACAACAGGGACACCGAGAAGAAGAAGGAGCGTATGAAGAGGAGACCACTGAAGCCCCAGCCTATACAGCAGAACTCCGAAGGCTGTATCAGATTATGGAAAGAGTGCGATCGCAACAACTACTCACCGAACAGAGTAGCAGAGTACTCATGACTCAGTTGTTAGACGAAGCAGGAGTTGACTCTGAGTTTAGGGAAGGTCTCTTATTGATGGCAGAAACATATGGAGTAGTAGAAGCAGTTCGCACTGCCATTCAGAGGCCTCCAGTTCAATATGACCCACGAAGGTTCCAGACACGACCTCGCTCAGGTAAGAATATCCAAATTCCCATTACAGTTGCAGAAGAGCCAACTACTACATCTGAACCCATCAGGACAACCTCCCAAGCAACCGAAACAGCTAGCCAACAGCACCCAGTTACCCATGAGGAGTCCACCGAACCACTACCACCCACACCCCCACCATCACCTCCTAGAACAGAAACAGTGGAAACCACATCGACCACTCAACCCACTGACCCAACCTTCATCTTCCGTACTCCCATCTCTAGTGCCACCCTATTCTCTACCACTGATAACCCAATCTTTGAAGCAAACCCCATCACTACACAATCCACCGAATCCCTCCTAGAGCCTGCCCTAGGGCAACCATCCCCCATGCCCTCAGCCATGGGTCATCCTGACCCTAAATCCACATTCATGGGCTTCCCTGCTACCACGCAACCCTTCCAGCCCTCCTCAAATTTACGACCTCAACCCCCGACATCTCTCTCTCCATTTCTACAATCCCTCCATAACCTCCTTGCTAGAGCTTTTCCACCAGGGTCTCAACCATTTCCGGTCTTTTCAGCTCCCCACCCCACTTCGCATCTATTCACCACTTCCACACACACACCACCTACCATCCCAATGTATATGGCAGACCCCACACTCACACCCACTCCTGAGGGTATGGACATTTCACCACCCACGGCACCTCCCCCCACGATTTCACCTCCTCCCATTCCCCCTCCACCAATTTCACTCACACACACAACTTCCGTAGACACATCATTCACTGTCTCCCTTCCCCAATTCCCTTCCCATGCATCTCCCACTGTAAACACCACCCGCTCATCTATAGGAAATGCATTGGACACCATGTTGGCTTGTATATCAAATTTAAGGACAGATTACATTCAGCTCCAGCAACAAAACGAACGCCTGCACGAGCACTCAGAGACACTACGGCACCCCCTTGCGGCACTAGAAGAGGAAAATGCTCGCCTCCACACACAGTTCCAAACTCTCCAAGAAGCTCATAGCATATTGGAGGTACAGTTATAGAACGTAGATCAGGAAGCGGTGCAGGTGGTAGAAGGTCATCTACGGACACAGCTGGAACGCAACTCAAAACTTCAGCGAAATATGGCACTACTCAAATGCCATCTTGCGGCTGCTCAGGAAGAGAATAGACGCCTGCAAATACAAAATCAAGAGAACCTGGAGGCAGCTATTGAGAGCACACCGGGGGCACCCATCAGCCCATCCAAGTTTCAAGCAGTGACCCCCGATAATATCAAGATCATATTGGAAGACTATGCCATGCTGCTTGAAGCACATGATAAGCTATCAGAGGAACTGGGACAATTGAAGCAGGAACACCAACAAGGACCAACAACAGCCTCTCCAACCACCCCCTCCGCGACTTCTCTTCTCACAGACGTAGAGGCCATAAAAGATCTCCAGAAACAGGTCACTGAATTGCAAACACGCCTACTACAATATGAGAGACCATCTTCCCCTCCAGAGGCTCCCACGGACGAAGAAGTTGTGCAAATTCCTGTGGAACAAACGTTTGACGAAGAATACGATCCGCAACCATTCCCAGGAGGCCAACAAACAGAAGAAGCGCAGGACACATTCGAGGCACCACGGCCCCCATGGCTACGTCAAGTGGAGGAAATCGGGACTTCGCACGAAGAGCGCACAATAGTGCAAAATCAGGCCATGAGGGTCATAGAGGAAACTGTGTTACAATCGGCCTACTTTAAGAACCTGTCATCGAGACGCCTGATCCTCTCATCTGAACTCCAATACAGGCCGTATTATATTATCTTGGTTGATTATAATGCAGAAATACAAAGAGTCACGGGTCAGATTCCTACCTTTGCGACCCAATTTCAACCAGAAGACCTCCCTCCGGAGGTGCAAAAAGGCAAAATTCGTCAACCCACATGGCGGCAGAAACTTCTAGAGACATATCCAGAAATGCTGCGCACATGGAACAACGCGCCTTTACACCTCCTGTACAATCCATGCTACGGTCCAGTCCCACGCCGCAGGTCTTGGAAGGCATTCAATATCAAGGTACAGAACAACGCGCAATGCAAGGAATGGCTGAACTACCCGTACATTGCGCCACCACAGGGACCACCGTCAGTAGCATATATGATGGGAACCATTCGCCACTGGATGCCGCGCTTGAAGCCCATGCAAGATGTAGCAGCGCAAATGATGCTTAAAATCTTAGATATGATGCAAGTAGTCCTGAAGACCTTTAGAAATGCAGCCGCACCACAGGTACGTCTCCCGGGGTTTAGCAATGGAAATTATGACTTGGTGTATGACATGAGCACCACCCCCAGTATTCGTGTGGCTTACGCTTGGCATGCACGCATCAAATACCTCCCTGCCTGTTACAAACAGACCTTCGAAGAAATGTTCAGATCAGGTTTTTGGGAGTATCACTCGGAGATTTTCGCACCAAAGCCAACACATCTGCTCCAACTGTTTGCTTGTGAATAAGCAATGTATTCAGAGTACTACACCACCCCGCAACCAGAGACCCCTGGTGCAATAAATTGGGATGCATTGGAAGCTGATCTAGCAAGAGGCTTAAGGATAGGAGAACATGAACTGGCCACCAATGTCATCCAATATTACATCGACCACCCGAGAGAACAAAGGTCTGTCAGGGGCGACAGACGCTAGGAAGGGGGGAGTGTTGGCACACAAAGCAACAGAGGAATCATGCACAATACGGCAACAAGGCCAGATCATTTTTTCCATGGATTATGAATAACTCAAGTGATTTTAATCACTACACAAACATTGTAAACCCCGTTTTTGGTAGATTAGACTCCATTTTGTGCAAGCCGAGGAGTCCTCGAGCTTGAGGAGTATTAGAAGTACCATCGTACCAATTTTCATAATTTTTAGACTTCGTTTGAGCCCTCAAATAAGCCCTGGAACCTAATTTTTAGCTAGGCCGGACACTAGGTCTGGACAGGGCCAAAACTAGTCAAAAAACTATAAAAAGAGCTAGAGAGCTCATTTTTGAGGTTGGATTATAATTGAAATGAACTTGTAAGAGCATTTTGAAAGTAATCTAAAAGCTCCATTGATTCTCACTCTTTGTCTTGCCTTGTGTGCGCGTGTGTGTGTATGTGTGTGCATGCTAGTGTGCTTCTCACTCACGCACTGGTGCAGCCACTTGCTCGAGGTCTTCATACCATCCTCACGTCTTCCCGGATTGACATTAAAGGAGGTGCTACTCATCACTGAGCTACACCTCCAAATGAACCTTATAATCTCATCTCTAGAATAGCCCAACGGGTAGCAAGATATACTGTGATACAATATGCCCTTAACACTAGCACGCACGGTGGACTCGAACCCGCACCATTCTTACCAATGTTGTAGGTTCTCTAAATGCTTCTACCCTATGAAAAATTATTCACCAACCAAAGTGCATGGCCCAAATCCATGGTATGGAAGGTAAGATAATGCCCATAATAATCCAGAACTAGGAGAGATGTGTAATGCAAAGCACAGTGCCTGGAACTTAATCCAAGGTATGCAAGTACATTACACCCAACCCATAGTCTGCCCTCCTATATGCTTTGGCATGGAGTACAAAAATGGCATGATTCCAATACATCATTGGCATATACAATCTATGCAAATTGGGAAGAGGGCTGGATCATCCAATCATAGCTTTTATCATCATCAAGCTTTACTTCTGTTCGGCATATTCCGCTATCCATAAGTACTTTCAACATAAATCAACAAATAATGATCAAACAGAGCTTGTCCTTTTTGGATTAGTGTAATCAGCATCAAATATCCACATATGAAGACTCAAATCAACATGAAGGTATGTATCCCATATCCAACATTATCCATCACTCAGAACATGCACACAAACAAAAGGAAAATTAGTGAATGCTTCTACCGAATCAACGCTACCTCACATTCACAATCCGCATGGAGTGCTTCTGCCGACTTAACGCTACCTCACACTCACATCATACTTCCTCATTCAGACTCATTTCACCATTCTTCATGCAACAAGCCAAACTATAGGATACAGATTTTCATGTGAGTAAGGTCTCCATAACTTAAGCATATCCCATAATTATTCATAAGTTTGGAACAAGTACTATGCCTCTCTTTACCCCTTGAATGTGAAAATAGTACTCCATCCATATTTTTGAAGACACACGTTGTAATTAGTGATGCATGCAGTATATGAGGCCCTGTGATTCGGGAATAATATGATTTTGTAGCCGTATGAGAAGTCCATAATAGTCTGAATGCTAACGAATGTCAAGATATGCTTATCATCAGAATGTGAAAAGACTCCTAGATAATGCAATATGAAACCAGAATCATCGAGGCACCGATTGTAATGCACTTTAATCGCACCGAAATGTCGTCAGATCCTTAGTATATCCTAATGAATGGAGTGAGCAGCAAATGCAGTAATTGATAGGTAGAGCATCGGATTGGAGGGTTATTATCTCAACGAGAGAGGGTGACCCAGTAGTAATACCGAAAGACCAAAGTATGGTGAACACCAGATTCAAGAACATCATCGAAATTTGGAGCGGACATCACCACCGGAGGGTAATTTGAAACTTCGTGCCAAATGAGAAGCTCAAAGTGGGAATTTGCCTGTCAACTTACATTATGTCTTGGTCGTAAAAGCTAAAGATAAGTACGCAGAGAGCGCCGAAATACAATCATATGACATTTTGACTTGGCCACGAAAGTTACGCCTGATTAGTACTGGAACCAACGCACTTGACAAAAATTCAAGGGAATAATCACCGGAGTACTGGACAAGGAATCACGTGCGAACTGGTTAGTACGGTAGCTACCGGACTTGTTAACCACCGACCTCAGAAGATCACCAGAATGAATAGGAATAAGTGAGGCATGCCAGCGCATTGGGAGCAGACAACGAGTTGAGTGCCAAATGCATTATACCAGAATCGAATGTAAGAGCGCCGTAGTGTTCATCGGAATCCTAGTTAGGAACTCGCCATGGGTGGGGCAAGCAGAACCATCGGAACACAGAATGGAGGATGAAGAACCGACTAATCGAAACAAAGCGAAAGGGTGTCGTAGTTTCACTAAAATAGCATCGTAAGCGCGTATGTTATTTAATCAAAATCTTAGAGACCGATTTCATTTCGTTCATGCATGTCGTTTGATCGTATACAACAATGCTACTCTTGATCCGCGATCACAGGTGCATCTGGATCCCTTGTATGTTAGTCTGTGCTTCTTGACGAGCATGGAGCTCACACTGCAAATGCTGCAATGCTGGGCTGTGTACGTGACAAGTACAAAAGCGATTCAATTGACACGACATTAAACTATATCTTAGATGTAAACGCAGGACATCAAGCAATTTTCAGTGCAGACGATGAGCGGCATCGTGCGCATGCATCTGTGCAACGGATTATTAAAGTTCGCTGCTATTGCACAAAATGGCAGAACGTTAAGACGACTGACACAGGCGGACCACCATCGTTGACAACAAGACCATATGTATGCGTGTCATGATCAACGTGACTCATGAGCACTTATCAATATGCATCAGGAGCGATGTCAGGAACACCGATGGTGGCGACAACCAGGCATAGTATTCAACGTGCAGAAGATACAGGATCATTCACAGACATCCAAGCCAGTAGAGTCAAGGGGGGTAAGTCCAGACGGTGCCAAATGTTAAACAGAGAGGTAGAACCTCCCTGCAACAGTGAAAGAGAGAGAGAGAGAAGAAGAAGACGTCGACGTCGCCATAGCTACACACAACAGCAAACACAGAAATAACACTCATGCTTAGGGCGCGAATTTCAAGAACGTCGCAATACAAGAATTAATTCATGACTACTCTAAAGAAAAACGTCGGAGGCCATTTCACGCGACGCAACAAAAGAGAGAGTTTGTTCATTAACCAAGTGCCCTATTTATACAAAAAGGTGGACTGAAAGGCTCTTCACACTCAACTTTTTTCTCAACCCTCCAAATGAACCTTATAATCTCAACTCTAGAATAGCCCAATGGGTAGCAAGATATACTGTGATACAATGTGCCCTTAACACTGAACAAAACATTAACATCAAATTTTGCACCTGTTTCAGGAACCAGTGAACACTTCTTCACATATGAATGTTCCTACACATAATTCTCACAGCCTGTTTACAATTAGGCTCTCAAACTTTAACCATAGACTCATTAACTATGGACTTAGACATCTACAAAAGAATTCTTGAAATGATCAAGCACAGAAGGAGAACGCTTAGAAACATCGGGTGCAATTTCTCTTCCATTTCTGAAGAAATTTACAACTAAGTGATGAGAGAGACTCAACTCACTTCTAAGATGTCTAATGACTCATACAAATACTGATTTCTCTATTCTCATTCTCTCTCATATTTGCCCCAACTTTTTACTTGTATATATAGGCAAATATTTACAATATCATGACCATACAAAAGTATAAGTGAACTATCTCTGTATTAATGTACATATGTGTACATCTCTTCATCTTCTGGATGTATTCTTCCTTCATGCTTCACAACTTGAATTTTTCTTCAGTCCTTGACTTCCAAACCTTCATTAAAACTTCAATTGTTGATTGCCCTGCACCAACAGCTCCCCCTCAATCATCAATTGAGGTTTTCTCTATCTTCTTTATACCTGCCATGTCTTTGAATCTCTGTAGCTTTGGTCCATCCAAGCTTTTGGTTAGCATATCAGCTATCTGATCTTTTGTTGAAGTATGTATGACTTCAATCTCTTTATCCATCACCTTCTCTCTTTGGAAATGGTACTGAATCTCAATGTGTTTAGTCCTGGCATGAAAAATAGGATTAGCAGCTAAATACAATGAACTCATGTTATCTCCATGAATAGTAGGTGTACTCTGAATGATGTCAAAACTCTTCATCAGAGTCTTAAGCCATATCACTTCCTTTGCAGCTTCAACCATCCCTTTGTACTATGCTTCTGTAGATGATAAAGCAACTCTATGTTGCTTCTTTGAACACCAAGAAATTAACTTATCTCCCACATAACACAAGTATCCATAAGTTGATCTCCTATCATCAGGATTACCTGCCCAATCTGCATCACTATATCTTGATGTTTGTATCTGATGTAAAACCATAATACAAACCTTCTTTGAGTGTACCCTCAACACTCTTTGACCTGCAATCCAATGTTCTTTCCTAGGACAATGCATGAATTGAGACAAAACTCCAACTGCATATGACAAGTCAGGCCTAGTTAATGTAGCATAGATCAGACTACCAACCAAACTCTGATATAGTTTCATGTCCTTGAACTCTTTACCTCCATATCTGCTCAATTTCTGATTCACCTCCATTGGAGTAGGTGCTACCCTGCAATCATTCATCTTAAACTTGATCAACAAGTTTCTCAAATACCTTTCTTGAGTCACATATGTGAAGAGAGATGGTGGATGCAATCCAAAGATGAGTAGGTGCCGCTACAACCAGCTTCACACCAGCCAACTGAGACTTCAGAGTTGATTAGTAGAGCCTTTGAGCTTCCTAAATCCACCAAAATATCAGCCAAGTACTTTGGAACATGTATCCCAAAAGTTTAAGTCAAGACAAACTAGTTGCGAAATGACTAGCTCCCAAAACTTGCTATTTTTGAACATACACCTGCTAGAAAAAATGAACAGTGCTCTCAATCTGGAAAGAATTAGCAAAATTCCTTTTGGGCATAGCAAAAAGACTTAGCAAGCTTCCCAATCCAAGTTAAAACACTTCAAATGATGGACTGAGCACTGAGAAAAAGTTTCATCAATTTCTGGAACATGCCCACCATTCTCGGGGCTCTACAGAGATAGACCAGTGAGCCGTAAAATGCAGATATCTCTAAAATTATAAATTCAATGACCTTGAAAATTGATATACAAAAACTAGACAGTAAGAGCTATCCAGCGCACATTAAACCACTGAAAAAAGATCAGTATAACTCGAGATATGACCTTCTGAAGGTACTGCTCTGAGTGAGTATAGCAGAGAACAAAACAGAGAAGTAGATAATGATAAATGTATAGATTCACATATTATTACAACCACATTGGCAATGAATCTTTGCACAATGGGAGTAGAATGATAGAGCTATGGATTAAGCTCTTCAATCTCTACAAAATGACATGAAGTGGACATCTACAAGGCTTGCTAATCGTCTCTTCCTTCTTGCTCCTTTTATAGCTATTCTTGGAGGGAGTTTTGAATTCGAATTCGAATGGCTCCATCTAAAAGTGATCCCCAAAGTTAAGAGATATTCCCTCAGCTCAAAAAGTCGTGGGTTTTGGTAGTTAGAGCCACAAAATTGCTTTTACATCATGCATGAGGTAAGCCATCCTTTTCCTTTTTCTTTTTTCAATTACAAGAGATAAAAAATGAACTCTTTTACAAGAGGTGTTTACATGACTACTCATGTGACTTACAAATGAGGATAATATTAAGCATATCAAGCATGTAGGCTTGGGCAAAATGCACCAACAGCTCCCCCTCAAGCCTAACATGCTTGACCTTCAAATAAGTCTTCAATTGTCCTTGATTTCCTGCAAGCCAATCATCAACTTGAATCTACTTAATTTTGTACCATCAAGAGCTTTAGTCATTATGTCGGCAGATTGCATATCTGTAGAGACATAGGATAGTTGAATATCCTTGCTCATTAGCTTCTCCCTTACGTAATGGTAGTGGACTTCAATATGCTTGGTTCTAGCACGGTATACCGGATTAGCTGCTAGATGTAGTGAGCTTGTGTTGTCACCAAAAATATGAGGTGTTGAAGAATGAAGTCCAAGATCTGCGTACAAAGACTTTAACCACATGATTTCTTGAGTTGCATTAGCCAAACCTCTATATTCAGCTTCGGTAGAAGATAATGCTACGGTTGGTTGCTTCTTCGATGACCAAGAAATGATTTTTGAACATGCAAATGATATATATCCTGATGTGCTTCTTCTATCATCTTTAGATCCGGCCCAATCTGCATCTGAGTAGACCTTTAGCTCAATATCTGAAGTATATGAATAGAACAAACCTTCATTCATGGTCCCCTTTAGGTACTTGAGGACTCTCTTGGCCGCTTCCATATGTGGTCTTCTTGGCTTATGCATAAACTGACTCAATATGCTAACACTATAACATATATCCACCCTTGTGAGTGTTGCATAGTTCAAACTTCCAACCAAGCTTTGATAGCTTGTGATGTCTTCAATTGGCTCTCCTTCATAAGCACTAAGCTTATGATTTTGCTCCATAGGTGTACCTGCACACTTGGTATTTTCCATCTTGAACTTGACGAGCATGTCATGGACATACTTCCTTTGTGTGATGTATATACCTGAATCTGTGTAGATCAACTCCAATCCAAGAAAATAAGTGAGTGGTCCGAGGTCACTTATTTTGAACTCCTCCTTCATTTGAATCTTTACCTGTTTGATTCCTTCAAGATCATTGCCTGTGATAATAAGATCATCAACATACACACATAAATAGATCACTTCAGATCCATTCCTCTTTATGAACAAAGAGGTATCCGCCTTGCTAGCTTTGAATCCTTGGTCCTGCAAATAAGTCACCAATCTGAAATTCCAAGCTCTTGGAGCTTGCTTCAATCCATACAAAGCTTTCTTTAGTTTGCATACATAGTTAGGATGATGTGCATCCTCATATCCAGGAGGTTCTGCCATATACACTTCCTCAGAAATCCATCCATTCAAGAAAGCATTCTTTACATCAAGTTGATAAAGATTCCAATTTCTAGATGCAGCAAGACTAATGAGAACCCTAATTGTAGGCATTTTTGCAACAGGAGAGAAAGTCTCCTCATAATCAATACCATGGGTTTGAGCAAACCCTTTAGCAACTAACCTTGCTTTGTGTCTATTTATACTTCCATCTAGATTCCTCTTGATTTTGTATATCCATCGAGATCCGATTATCTTCATAGATGGCTTGTTAGGTACAAGCTCCCAAGTGTCATTCTCCTTCAAGGCTTCCATTTCTTCATCCATTGCATCTCTCCAAGCTTTCTTGCTTTGTGCTTCTTCAAATGTGGTAGGTTCTTCATTGGTTGAATCCTTTGCAATGTAGATTGAGTGGTTGGTGACCAAAGAAGTATCATAACCAAACCTCTCTGGTTTCTTCTTCTCCCTTGAAGACCTTCTAAGTGGTTGATGTGAGCTCTCGGGTCCAAATGTAGCATCCTGCATCTTTGCTTTTCCTTTATTCTTCCATAGCTTTAGTCTTTCCAAGTCTTCTAGGTCAATCTCCGAATCACTTTCTTCAATCTGCTTTGGCTCCTTTGGTTGAAGTGATGGAAAATCTTCATCCAAGTCATATGGAAGCTTCACTTTCCTGTCATCATCAAACCATGATTTGTTTTCATCAAAAATTACATCTCTACTCACAGAAAATCCTTTATTGGTTGGATTGTACAATCTATATCCTTTTTGGTTTTGGTCATAACCAATAAATACGCACTTCTCTGCCTTGGGATCCAATTTCCCTCTTACTTGAGAAGGAATGTGAGCATAGGCTAAGCATCCAAAGATTTTACAATGCTCTAGACTAGGTCTTCTTCCATTCCACACTTCATATGGAGTGGTTCCATCTAGTGACTTAGATGGAAGTCTATTTATGAGATATGTGGCTGTAGACACAGCCTCTGCCCATAGGTAGTTTGGCAATCCCTTTTCGTTGAGCATGGACCTTGCTGCTTCGACAATAGCTCTGTTCCTCCTCTCTGCTACACCATTGAGTTCGGGTGTATACCTTGTAGTGACTTCCCTTTAATGCCTCTTTCATGCAAGAAGGCATCAAATTCAGAAGAGAAGTATTCTCCTCCACCATCTGATCTGAGTCGTTTCACAGTCCTACCTGTTTGGTTTTCAACAAGAGCAATATACTTCTTAAAGCAATTAAACACTTCATCCTTGTGCTTCATGAAAAACAGAATGGTCCACCTGCTACAATCATCTATGAAAGACACATAATATCTTGAGCCTGATATAGATGGCTCCTTACTTGGACCCCACACATCTGTGTGCACTAGATCCAAAGGATTTTGATACATATATCCTTTCTTATTGAAAGGTTGTCTATGAGCCTTGCCGAGTTGACAAGCTTCACACTTATAAATCATGTGTTGCCTTGTGATATTAGGCAAACCAAGTACACTTTGGTCCCTGCAAATCTGTTTGAGTGTCCTCTCACCAATGTGAGCAAGCCTTTTGTGCCATATCTCCAACTCTGTTAGAGTTTGAGATCCATGGCTAAACAAAGCTATGTTCTTTGTATCTTCCACTTCAAAGGTGAAGAGCCTTCTTGTCGTTTCTCCTTTGGCAATCCTTCGAAAGCCTTGCCTTGGGTCTTCAACATATGCTCCAAATCGATTGAATCTAACCTGCAATCCTTTTTCAACAATCTGTCCAACACTTATTAAATTTTTGGTAATTGTTGGGACATACAAGACTTTGCTTAAGAGGTTCATATTCCCATCTGATGTCTTCACATTACCTATCTTCTCTACTGAGTGCTTTGTGTCATCTCCTGTCTGCACTTCATGCTTGTTATGAGGATCTTCCAAATTAGAAAGTAAAGCCACATTTCCTGCTACATGGTTCGAGCATCCCGAATCAATGTAAAATATGTGATCATCATCCTTACCCTTCTTCGCTGATAGATTCATAATCAATAATGAATCTTCTTGACTTTGGTCCTCTGCATAGTTATTGTAATCTCTTCTTCCTCTATGGCCACTTTGATAGTTGTTATTGTTGTAATTGTTGTTGTAGTAGTTGTTGTTGTTGTTGTTGTAGCCTCCATTGTACCTGCCTCTATTTGATCCATAGCCACCTCTATTGAATCCTCTTCCTCTTGAGTTCCTTGGGTTCCTGAAACATTCTTCAGTAGTATGGTTAGATAAGCCACATATGTTGCAAGGTTGAGATGATTGGAATCTCCCCCTGCCTTGCTTTCCACCTCTGCCTCTTCCTCTAGCTCTTCCTCTACCTGCAAAGTTTGCTTGGAGAGAGCTTCCTTCATCTTCATTCTTCTTATTCTTTGACTTGTCCTTGACCTTAGCTTTATCAGAATATAAGGCAGAAGTTTGATTACCTCTTGAGGACTCACCACCTTTGCTAATCTTTGCTTCATGAGTGAAGAGTTGGCCCATGAGTGTGTTGAGGTCGGGTACATGCATATCCATGTATAAATCCATGGCTGTTGTGAATGACTCCCACTTGTCGTCTACTTTGGTTCCATTCATGATTTGCTCCTCTTCAATTACCTCTCCAATGCTTCCAAGTTGGTCAGAAATCTCCTTCATCTTTGTGACATAATCAGGAACATTTTGCTTCGGGCTTTTCTTCATTGTTGTGAACTCCATCCACAATTGGTTCTTCCTTGCTCGAGTGTTGGAAGCGAAGAACGAAGCAAGTGCATTCCAGGTTTCTCTTGATGTATTGCATCCCTTGACATGAGGTAAAAGAAAATCAGAGATTGAGTTTAGAATATAGGACCTTGCAAGTGCATCCTTCGAACACCAATTCGACAGTCCTTCCACTTCTTCATGTGATGGTTTCCCTTTGTTCCTCATGGTTGGCATTGCTTCATCTCCGGATATGAATCCATATAGATTCCTCCCTTGAAGGTAAGCCTCCATCCTTAGAGACCATGCCGGGTAGTTGTTTCGGTCCAATTTGTCAATTGTTGATGGAAATCCATCTCCCATGTTGCTTGACTATGCTCTAATACCACTGTGAAGAGAGATGGTGGATGCAATCCAAAGATGAGTAGGTGCCGCTACAACCAGCTTCACACCAACCAACTGAGACTTCAGAGTTGATTAGTAGACCCTTTGAGCTTCCTAAATCCACCAAAATATCAGCCAAGTACTTTGGAACATGTATCCCAAAAGTTTAAGTCAAGACAGACTAGTTGCGAAATGACTAGCTCCCAAAACTTGCTATTTTTGGACATACACCTGCTGGAAAAAAATGAACAGTGCTCTCAACCTGGAAAGAATTAGCAAAATTCCTTTTGGGCATAGCAAATAGACTTATCAAGCTTCCCAATCCAAGTTAAAACACTTCAAATGATGGACTGAGCACTGAGAACAAGTTTCATCAATTTCTGGAACATGCCCACCATTCTCGGGGCTCTACAGAGATAGACTAGTGAGTAGTAAAATGCAGATATCTCCAACACTATAAATCCAATGACCTTGAAAACTGATATGAAAAAACTAGATAGTAAGAGCTATCCAACGCATGTTCAATCACTAAAAAAAAATCAGTATAACTCAAGATATGACCTTCTGAAGGTAATGCTCTGAGTGAGTATAGCAGAGAACAAAACAGAGAAGTAGATAATGATAAATGTATAGATTCGCATATGATTACAACCACATTGGCAATGAATCTTTGCACAATGGGAGTAGAATGATAGAGCTATGGATTAAGCTCTTCAATATCTACAAAATGACATGAAGTGGTCACGTACAAGGCTTGCTAATCGCCTCTTCCTTCTTGCTCCTTTTATAGCTATTCTTGGAGGGAGTTTTGAATTCGAATTCGAATGGCTCCACCTAAAAGTGATCCCCAAAGTTAGGAGATATTCCCTCAGCTCAAAACAATTACAAGAGATAAAAAATGAACTCTTTTACAAGAGGTGTTCACATGACTACTCATGTGACTTACAAATGAGGATAATATTAAGCATATCAAGCATGTAGGCTTGGGCAAAATGCACCAACAACATACACTCCATGTTGAGTGTATTGTTGGAGCAAGTCTATGACAAGCCTAAGTATTGGCTTGAGTCCCACAAAGTCATAGAAGAAGCCTTAAAATGAAGACAATGTAAAGTTCACTTGTGAACTACCTCTTGTAACTTTTGAAGATTTTACTTAATGTAAAAGTGAAAGAATCTTAAGTGGTTGAGTCCACTTGATCAAGAATGGAAAGAGGAGCCAGGAATTCGTGATTTGTGGTAGGTAGAGAATCAAATCAATCATTAATTGATTGGAGAGTGATTGAGGGAAGTTAGCCTCCCAAACTCAACTATAAATAGATGGCAGTTTTAGTCGTGGTTAGAGAGACCTATGTGAAGACCTCCAAGAGCTGAGCTTTATGCCATATCAAGGTGTGATTCCAAGGCACACATATGTATCAGTAAGTCCATTGTATTGTACAAGCAATATACTTTCATTTTCATTATCATTTGGGTTCATATTTCCATGTTCTTGTAAAGTGTACTACTCACTACCATATCTCTCAGTTTTCTCAGTCCGATTGCAGAGATGGTTTCTCTAAGCTTGGTGCATCATTTTCAATGATTTAACTTGGTAAAGTTATCTCTATAAGTCTACTATATGCTCATCAATTTTCATTGCATTTGGGTATTGTAATCTTCAGTTATGTTCAGTTGAAGTCAACCCCGTCTGTCATTTTCACTTCTCTGTTAGGTACCCGACTTTTTTACTCATCTTGTCAGAGTTGTTTCTCAGAGTGTACTTATCCAAATTCAATGATTTAAAGCTTGTTGGACTCAGCCTACTGTCTAGTATAACCATACAAACGTTCATAATCATTGAGTTCCTAAATTTTGAGTTATGTTCATTTTTCTGCTCACTAGTCTCAAACTGTAGCAGCCCGTGAAAATCGGAATGATGTCATCACTTGTTAAAACTCATTCTCAGTGTGTGGTTTATTATTTTTTATGAGATTACTCTTTAAAATTAGCTCTTTAAGCTACCTAGACTTCCCCAAGAGGAATTAAGCTAATTGCTGCTGTGCTCAGAGAATTATGTAAAACACTGGATAGGTGTATGAACTAAGAATAGCAAGTTTTCACCTCTGAGCTAACTCCAACTTATCTATTTTGATCTATCTTTTTGAGAGTGATCTTCCAAGGTACATAGGGTGTCTAATACATCCATTGGCAAGCTAGAAGGGCCCACCATATACTCCTGGAGTTCATTTGGCTGGTGTAGATCAAGGATTTTGCAACACCTCTTCATCTTCAAGCACATACCTATCCATCTCTTCACAGTGGTATCAGAGCAAGGTTGGACAACATGGCAAATGGATTTCCTTCATCAATTGATAAATTGGACAGAGGTAACTACTCAGCTTGGTCATTAAGAATGGAAGCTTATCTCCAAGGTAGAAGTTTATATGGTTATGAGGCTGGAGATGAAGTTATGCCAAGTTTCAGGAACAAAAGTCAACCAACACAAGAAGAGCAAGAAAGATTGAGCACATGGTGCTCCAAGGATGCACTTGCAAGGTCTTATCTCCTCAACTCTATCTCAAATTTTTTGTTGTCTCACAGAAAGTTGTAAGACATCTCAAGAAGTGTGGGATGCACTTGAAGCTTTCTTTTCTTCAAGTACCAAAGCTAGGAAGCATCAACTATGGCTGGATTTCACAACTCTCAAGAAGGCTCCCAAACAAAATGTGACTGATTTTGTCACAAAGCTCAAGGACATAGCAGATCAGTTGGGAAGCATTGGAGAGGTAATAGATGAAGAGCAAATTGTAAGGCAGGTCATCAATGGCTTGAAGGTAGATGACAAGTGGGAAGCATTCACCACAGCTATGGATTTGTACATGGACATGCATGTACCTGATTTCAATACACTCATTGGACAACTACTTACTCAAGAGGCAAAGCTTATCAAAAATGGAGAAAGCTCTAAAGGTAATCAATCTTCAGCTTTATACACTGATAAAAGCAAGTTCAAAGATAACAAAGGAAAGGCAAAGAAAGTGGATGATGAAGCAGGTACATATCAAGCTAACTATGCAGGTAGAGGAAGACATGGCAGAGGTAGAGGAAGAGGAGGTAGACAAGGTAGGGGGAGATCCCAAGACTCCAACTCATGTTCTATTTGTGGACTAACTAATCATACAATTGAAAATTGCTTTAGGAATTCCAAGAATCAAAGAGGAAGAGGATACAATAGAGGAAGTTATGGCTACTCAAGAGGAAGGTTCAACAATTATCATGGCAACTACAACAACTACAATCATTCAAACTATCAAGGAGGCTACAAAGGAAGGAGAGACTACAATAACTACACAGAAGACTCAATCAAAGAGAATTCATTATTGATCATGAACATGGCTATGCCACAAGGTAAATCTGATGAGCATGTTTTCTACATAGATTCAGGTTGTTCAAATCATGTGGCACGAAATGTGGCACTCCTATTAGATTTAGAAGATCCAAGGAATAAGCATGAGGTACAAACAGGAGATGACACAAAACATCCTGTGGAGAAAATAGGTAATGTCAAAGCACCTGATGGAAACATCAACCTACTCAGTAAGGTACTCTATGTCCCTACCATTACAAAGAATTTTATAAGTGTTGGGTAGATAGTAGAGAAAGGGTTGCAAGTCAGGTTCACAAAGGCAGGAGCATTTGTTGAAGATCCAAGTCAAGGATTCAGAAGAATTACAAAAGGTGAAAAGGCAGGTAGATTGTTCACATTTGAATTACAAGACACTAGAAACATTGCTCTCTTTAATTATGGCAGTCAGACACTCACAGAATTGGAAGTATGGCACAAAAGGTTAGCACATATTGGTGAAAGGTCATTAAAGCAAATTTGCAGGGACCAAAGTGTACTTGGACTCCCTAACTTGTCAAAACAACATATGATTTATAAGTGTAGTGCATGTCAATTTGGAAAGTCTCACATGTTACCATTCATGAAGAAAGGTTATATGCATGGAGATCTCTTGGAGTTGGTTCATAGAGATGTGTGGGGACCCAGCAAGGAAGCTTCAATATCTGGATCAAGGTATTATTTCTCCTTTATTGATGATTGCAGCAGATGGACTATCCTATTCTTTATGAAACACAAAGATGAAGTTTTTTCATGTTTCAAAAGATATTTGGCTCTTGTGGAGAATCAAACAGGTAAATCACTAAAAACGCTAAGGTCAGATGGAGGGGAGAATACTTCTCCCATGAGTTTGATTCTTTTCTTCAAGAAAGAGGAATCAAAAGAGAGGTAACTACAAGGTACACTCCTGAGCAAAATGGAGTGGCAGAAAGGAGGAATAGGACTGTTGGAAGCAGTCAGAGGCACAGACGACGCGGAAGTATGTAAAGACGGTGTAGGGAGCCAGTCGGACCAATTTTCCAAACAAATATGTTTCTTATTATTTCTTCAAACATTCAACAGTGATTGTTATCACTAATTGTAACATATGTATCATAGAAAACCCCATTTTGTAATCCATAGCTCCATTTTGTGCAAGCCGAGGAGTCCTCGAGCTTGAGGAGCTTAGGTAGAATGCGCGTACCAATTTTCGTTATTTTTAGATATCGTTTACCCATCCAAATAGCCTCTAGGACCTATTTTTTAACTAGGCCGGTCACTAGATGTGAAACCGGTCAAAACTAGTCTAGAAACTATAAAAAGAGCTAGAGAGCTCATTTTTAGGTTAGTTTGTTTGAGTAAAGAAGAGATTAGAGCTAGTTTGAGCTTGTAAGAGTATTTTTGAGTAATTGAGCTAAGTTCCCACCTTCCATTGTGTCCTGCTTGTCTCTTCATTGTGTGTGTGTATGTGTGTGTGCATCTTTGTGCTTCTCACCTTCACTCTCACATCATCTCACGTTCACGATCTTCATATCACTCCTACCTCTCCCACGGATTGACATTAAGGAGGTGAAGTTTCTTAACGTGGTACTTACCATTGTGCTAGATGATGTGAGAGTGAAGGTGAGAAGCACAAAGATGCACACACGCATACACACACACAATGAAGAGACAAGCAGGACACAATGGAAGGTGGGAACTTAGCTCAATTACTCAAAAATACTCTTACAAGCTCAAACTAGCTCTAATCTCTTCTTTACTCAAACAAACTAACCTAAAAATGAGCTCTCTAGCTCTTTTTATAGTTTCTAGACTAGTTTTGACCGGTTTCACATCTAGTGACCGGCCTAGTTAAAAAATAGGTCCTAGAGGCTATTTGGATGGGTAAACGATATCTAAAAATAACGAAAATTGGTACGCGCATTCTACCTAAGCTCCTCAAGCTCGAGGACTCCTCGGCTTGCACAAAATGGAGCTATGGATTACAAAATGGGGTTTTCTATGATACATATGTTACAATTAGTGATAACAATCACTGTTGAATGTTTGAAGAAATAATAAGAAACATATTTGTTTGGAAAATTGGTCCGACTGGCTCCCTACACCATCTTTACATACTTCCACGTCGTCTGTGCCTCTGACTGCTTCCAACACCCCCCTCCCTCTCGCTTCTGTCGTCCCTGACAGAACCTTGTTGTGAGGTCTGCCGGATATAGTTCTGTAGGAGCTCTTGAGCGAGGGTGTGCTCTTAGATACGAATGCCTCGGGCCAGATCAGCCTCGAGTTTCTCCCAGTCAATAGGTTGCGGCTCGTCTAGTGGTGGGAGCTGATAATGTGTGGAGTACACCATTCGTTCACAGGCGAATAATTGCAGTAAATGTGTGGGCCTGCTTATAAATACCTCTGAATGGTACTCCCAAAAGCCGGTGGTGAACATTTCTTCGAATGTCTGCTTGTAGCATGCCGGTAGGTATTTGATTCTGCAGTGCCAGGCATAACACACCCGTAGCGATGGCGTTGTGCTCATATCATAGACTAAATCAAAGTTGCCATGCTCAAAGCCCGGGGTGTTTACATGGGGGGCCTTGACGCGTCGGAAGACTTTAAAGATCATTTGCATCATGTCAAAGATTTTGACAGTCATATGCGCGGCAATATCGTCCATATGTTTTAATCGAGGGAGCCAGTGACGGATCGTCGCCATCATGTAGCCTACTGTGGGTAACTCGATTGGTGGTTTGAAATAGGGATAGTTCAACCAGTCTTGGCACTGCTTATTGTTTTGTACTTTAATAGCGAATGCAGTCCAAGAGCGGCGTCGTGGTACTGGTCCCCAGCATGGGTTAAATTTTAAGTGCAGCGGCGCTTTCACCCATGTACTCATCATCTCTGGATAGTTTTGCAATAAATCTTTGCGCCAGTCTGGTTGATGGATTTCACCTCTCTGCGCACTTGGTGGCAAGTCCTCTGGCTCGAATTGAGTGGCATGCGTTGGTTTCATGCCTGTTTCTTTCTCTATGGCTAACTGGTATTCGGCCATTAGCATGAAGTACGGTTTATATTGGAGCTCATGCCCAGATATGTATCGTCGCAGGGCCAAATGAGCAAAGAATGGTGACTGTAAAATTTTCTCTTCAATCATGGCCATGGCATGTAACTGTGCCTCTACTTTGGCCGAATGTGTCGTTTCGAGTTCTTCAACTGTCTTCATCCACGCGGGAGTAGGTAATTCATAGGTCATCTGGCCTTCGACCGTGACACGTCCGCCTGGGATGGGTATCGGCTCGTATGCCTCTTCAAATGTCTCCTCCACCGGGATAGTGACGATTTCTTCCTCAGCTGGTAGCTCAGGTGGGGAGTCTGGCCTTGGTGGTGCTTCATAGATTGCAATTCTAGATTCAAGATTTGTTACCTGGGCCCGGAGTGCGTTGAGTTCCTCTAAAATTTCAGGGGCAGGGTCCACAAGTGCTGGTGCTTCTGCTGCTACTTGTACTTGTTGTGTTGCCGGTTCTCTGAGCTGTAGTAGCTTGTGATCTTCCTTTAACTTTTGATGCTCTTCGTTCATACGATCATAGTCCTCGAGCAATCGCACATGGTCATCTAGCAACATCCGCATCGATTCGGATGGGATTGCCTTGAATCTGCTCGGACTTAGTGGTTGTTCTGGATGATCCAATGCCGCTTCCAAGTTTTCTCTATTCTGCGCTTGGAGTCTCACGTTCTCCTCCTAGGCTGCGGCTAAGTGTCTTCTTAGTAAGCCCATATTCCTTGTCAGCGTTGCGTTCCTAATTGTCTGGGCTCGAAGTAGATTGTCCAAATCCGCAGTGGCTTCTTTTGTCTTCTCTTCACTTTCTAGCTCTAATTTGTGATATGCCTCCCTTAGTTCTTGGTAGCGCGTATTTAAAGAGGCATTCTCGATCGTTAATGAATTAAGCTGCGTTTGTAGTTCATTCGTCGTTCTCTGCAGCTGTTGATAGTTGGTGCCAAGTGATGCAAACTCATCGCGGACTTGTGTCATGCACGTGAACATTTGTTGAAATGCGGTGTCTATGGTGGGCGATAGTAGTAATGAAGTGTTAAGTGAGGATGCAGTGGAAGTAGATGCAGCGGGGATGGGGAATGGGGTTGGGAAGGTGGATGCAGTGGTGATCGTGGAAAATTGTGACGTGCCTAAGTATGATGGTGCAGTGAGTGGAGTGGGTGCTGGTGAGGTGGATGGTGATATGTCCATGTCATTGGACGTGTCAAGTGCGGTGACTGTGAAAAGCGGTGTGTAAGTGGGTGGTTGTGTAGGTGTGAAGACGAGATTTACAAATGTAGAGTAATTTACAGGGGGGATGGCTGGAGTAGCTTGGTGAAAAGGGGATATAGGGGTTATGGTGGGTTGGGGAGGTGAAACTGGTGAGAAGGTTAGTGGGGTAAGAAAGGTGAAAGGGGGTCTTAAAGATGGGGGGAAGGATGGGAAGGATGAAGGGGTGAAGGGGTTAACATGTAGATGCGGAGGGTTAGGTGGGGGCATGGTGGTATGAATGGGCAGGGCAAAGGGTGTGGCTATGTTGCCTTGTACCGGTGTGGATGTGGGGGGAGCAGGTGGGTGTGCGGGGGATACAGGATGGGTTGGTGAAAGATGAGGTGAGAGAGGAGTAGAAGGTGTGGATTTTATTTCGAGGATAGTGGTGGTATGTACAACAGTAGTGCGTGGTGGGGAATCTACAAGGATGGGTTTTGCGGTCAATGAACTTTCGGGGACGAGGCGTGCCTCCCTGGCTTGTGCTGAAGACTGAGCTCCTGTTGGTACGCGAATATACTCTCCGGGCTTTGAAAGTAGTCGCACTCGGCGGGGGTCAAACTGTGGTAGTTGCTTTCTTTGTAAGTACCTGAGTGCTTCATTGGAGCCTACTGATTTGACTAATTCTCTGAACCCTTTGATGTATGCGTCTTCGAATCCTCCGGAGATGAGTTCCTGTTCAATTAATGCCTGGCTCTCCTCTTCAGTTAACTTCTTCCGTGCCCAGACTTTCTCCATCGTACGATATAATTTCTTTATGGCCAGCGTGTACGCTGCGGCTTCGAAAGTTTCATCTTCATATGTGCTGGTGTCGCCGTGTGCGTCGGTTTGTTGGCCTTGGCCGTCTCTCTGTACTTGTTCTTGGGAATCTTGCGTGCCCTGGCTGGCTTCGTCATCACCTTCGTCATCGTCGGTGGCTGTTCGTTCATCATCAGAGCTTGACACAGCTTGTCCCTGTGGCAGATCTCGCGGTGTGGTAGGGTAGCTGGGGTGTTCGTATTCTTGGGAGAACATTTGCGCCTCTGAAAATTGGAATTCATTTGAGAATGCATCCGGCATCTCAAAATCAAATGTTGTGTTTATGGGTTCTGCCTCCATGTGTGGTAGTGGGAAAGAAAAGGCTTCCGCACCAATAGTGGTGGGAGCTTCTGCTGTTGTGGTGGTCGGTTCTGTGGTTGCAGCTGCCTGAGGTGCAGCGGTACTAGTAGTGCCCTCCGTGACCACTGGTCTAGACAACCTCATGCGAATAGGTTGTACTGTGGGAGCGGCTTCTGTCGGTGATCGCTCTGGCGAGGGTTGTGGTGAGGGTGACTCTGGCACTTGAAGGCAAGGAATAGTGCCTCTCATACGCTTACCTGCCCGTGTTCTACTGGGCTTCCTGGCTTTCTTCGTCGTTCCTTTGAATGCCTTCAGTTCTTCTCCTGTTAATGCACGCTCAATTGGCAAGTCATAAGCCAAGCACATATACACAATTCTTGTGAGTGCACAACAGCCATTAAGCACTTTTTTGCGTTCCCATCTGTGTTGTGCCAGATACATTTGGTCAATGATCCAGCTTGCCAGATCAATAGTCTGAGGTCCCGTGCATGCCAAATACAAACCAAACCATATTCTTTTATGTGGCATGGTGAATCTATCCTGAGCGGGGAATGCGAAGTGTTGCATGCATATCCTTAGTGGCTTTGACAGCTCAGGTGTAATTGCGGAGATCTCCTCCCACTTAGTGACATCCCCACGTTTCATCGGGTCTGGAATTAATCTCTCTCGATCTGTGGGTGTGTGGGTGCCATGAATCTTGATGGCTGCTCTGATTAAATCCTTAGAGAGGTAAAATCTCTTGTAAGGTGGATCATCCACTAAAGAAGGCAATATGAAGGTTCCGGGGATATCCTTATTTTCGGAGGCCAACAAGGTAGTGATTAAGTAATAGCACCTGTAAAAGTCCGGTTTGGGCAGAGGATCACTGAAATACTCCGTGAAGCCTGCTCTGGCCCAAACGTGAGTTAAATCTTGGGTGCTCTGTAGGGCTTCGAACTCTCTGGAGAAGAACTGGTATTTTCCCCACGTGCGGTCATCAAATGTCAAAGTGGATTCAAATATAAAGTCCGCATCCGCAAGGGGTCCTGCAAGTCCCTGAAACCAATGAGAGTTTCGGTGTATCTTCTCTGTGTAGCCCATAGGTGGATTATCGATAGGCATGGGCCCTGGAAATCCTTGGAATTCCGGCGGTGGAGCAGTTGGGTGGGATTCTGCTCGTAGCACGTTGAGGGGCACTGCCGCTACACTGGGGCCTGCTCCTGATGTTCCTTCGTCGGTTTGCATGGTGACTGATGCGCTAATAGGAAAGATCTGCTACAAAAGATTAACACATTAGCATGGAAATTAATTATGATCCCATTAAAGTGAGACCGCAATCCCTTTCCATAACTGATGCGTAACCCGTGTAGCCAAGTGCAGTGATGTGATGGATGCAATGTTTCTTGCAGCACTTGTGCATGTCTCTAGACACCTACACTTTTCAGATTATGCATACATTTCTTGGTGAGATGAGATTTGAGTGATTGTGTGATGATGGTGGGTGAATTTATACAAGGTTTAAAGGTTAGTGATTTAGTACAAGGTTGTATGTTAGTCGGGGGGGTAGTTTTGTCAGACATGGGGTTAGGGGGAGACGGTTGGACACGCTTCGGTATCCATTTCCTAAGGATCTTGGAGTGGGTGGTGGGTTTCTGCTGAGGGGCAAAGGGTGGTGTCGGGTGATGAAACGAGTTGTGAGGGTTATATATTACATGGCATATGGGTTGAGCTATGATACATGGTTTGGGTACCCAAATCTGCGTGGGCGTGGGTCTATGGGTAAGGTACTTCTTGGCGATCCACATTTGTCTAATGCTCGGTCCTGTAGGAGAAGGTCGAGGGAATGGTGGATACTGATTCTTTTTCTGCCTTGCCTTTTTCTTGTCGATCTCTGCCTGGTTGGAATTCTTCGATGCTTTTTGTCCTTTTGGCACCCATATTTGTCTGGTGTCGCTTCCTTTGGGTGGCCTAAACTGCCTTCCTTGTTGTTTTCTCTGATACTGCCGTCGGTCTGGGTTCCTTCGTCGTGGTTGACTCTGTTGTTGTTGAGGTTGAGAGGTCGGATGGACACTCTGCTTTGGAAAAGAAGGGAGATCCAACACTTGCGTGACCTGCCCATTAGGAAGTGATGCCTTATTTAACTTTAATCTAGGCCAGTCCGCAACAAGTTTGGAAGGATGAGCACCGCAGGGTGTCGTGCTCATTTGTCCGCTGATGCAACCCACCTGACCGCTGATTGTGTCCATCTGCCCTTGCGGTTGGGTAACTGCCTCTTCTAGTTTGCAGGAAGTCCCAGGGAAGATCTCCTGTCGTCCTTCTGATTGACAATCGTCCATAGCCAAGCCCGAGTGGGTTGGTGTAGAGGTAGCGTGATTGAGCTGATCAGAGATCTTCCTGTCTTCCGTCGCATGCGTTTCATAGGGTCTAGGGTCACAACCGTCAAGCGGAATGCGGTTAGGGAAGTCAAGCGGTATCACTCGCTTCTGCTCTAAGGTTCCAATCTGTAAGGAACCTTGTCTAAGATTTAGGTCCACTGAGTGATCGTATAGCCAATCTTGGCCAAGGATTAGGGGTTCTATCAGGTCGTCATCATGGCACACTAGTAGCTTCGCTGTCACCGTCATATCCTTAATGAGGATAGGAAGGTCCACCTCACCCATGCAAGGGGTTTCCATGCCTCCTAGGCCTATGAGGTATGCCTCAATTGGCCGCATTTCTATTCCTGAATCCTTATAGTGGGACCATCTAATCGCACTAGTCGCAGCACCTGAGTCAATTAAAGCCCTAAGTTCTTGGCAAGGGTTGCCGTGCTCTAGCCTAACTGTAACGAATGGTCTCCTGTCCACTATGCTAGGATGAGTGGTTGACCTTACTTGACACATGGCCATGGGATATCTGGGTGATGTTTCCAGATGGTTATAATGTTCTCTCCCTAGTCCTTGTCTTCTTAGCTTCATGCGCTTAATGCGTTCTATGGCTTCTGCCTGAGCTTCAGCTCGTATTCTATTTTCTTCCTCTTTACGCTTCTTTGCCAACGTGAGTCGTCTAAGCATATCCTCAGTAAGAGGTTCTTGATATAACCTGACTCTACAGCCACTAATGTAATTAGGCATTATATCTCCTTCTAAGGTGGCTAACTGTACTGCTCCACTAGTCGAAAGTCTGTTAATGATCATAGGTCCATAACCTCGCTTTTCTAACTTCCGTGCGTGTTGTTTCAGCGTATACACTAGAACTAAATCTCCTTCTTTTAGGCCTTTATCTTTCACATGTGCATCAAAATATGCTTTCTGTCGCTTCTTTGCTGCGTATATTCCTGCTGCTGCCTTTAGCCTGGTTTCTCCTAATCGTTCCAAGTCCAATATTCTTGCTGATAATTCATGGCCGGTCCACTGATGTTCTTGTGCAACCTTAAGTGTCGGTATCAAGAAGTCCAAAGGAAGCACTGCATTCTGACCAAAAACCATCTGAAAGGGAGTTGCATTGAGTACGGTCTTGTAGGCCACTCGATATGCCCAAACAGCGTGGTGTAACTGTTTGTCCCAATCTGAACGTTTGTTGTTCACGAGTTTCGTCAGTACGTTACAAAGTATCTTGTTAGTGCTTTCAGCCTGACCATTGGCTTGAGGATGATATGGTGCAGATTTCTTGTGAATCACCATAAAATCCTGTAACAAATATTCAATGACTTGGTTTAGAAAGTGAGTGCCTCGATCGCTCACTAACTCTATAGGCAATCCATATCTTGTAAAGACATTTTCAAATAAGAATTTTGCAGTCGTGTGAGCATCATTCTTTTTTGTGGCTTTTGCCTCTACCCATTTCGTAAGATAATCTGTGGCAACAATAATGTATTCCGCATGTGTACCTTTTGCAGGGGGGTTAATGGGTCCTACAAAGTCTATACCCCACTTGGAAAATGCACGTCCGCCCATCATGGGTTTCAATGGCATTTCATCTCTGCGAGTAGGAAACTGAGTTCTTTGGCACACGTCACATCTCTTTACATAGGTATGAGCATCCATGTGAAGAGTGGGCCACCATAATCCTGCAAAGAGAATGGCTTTGATTATCTTATCGGGTCCAAAATGACCTCCTGCAACACCTTGGTGTGCAGTCTCTAGTATGCTAAGATAATCGCTCTCATGGACACATTGTCTTAGATATCCATCTCGTCCTCTTTTGTATAAGTTATCGCCAATAAGTGAATAGTCTTGAGCTTCCTGCTCTAGACTGCGTTGTCGCGCTAAGGTCATGCCTTGAGGGAATGTGTTCGTCCTCAAGTATGTCACTAAAGGTTCACTCCAGTCTGGTGTGAAAGACACGTGATATAATGTAGCATGCTCTACTGGTGGTCTTTCACAACAAACCTGACATTCCTTACACAACTTGTAGACATCTGCTTCCATCGTAGGCCAATACACTCCTAATCTATGCAGAGTCCGTAATGTCCGATGTTTTGAATGATGTTGCTTTAGTGCACCTATGTGTGCTAATTGCAACCAATTCGCATGTTCCGATTCATCTACACAACAAGCAAGAATCTTTTGATTATCCTGTTTATATATGCTTCCTGCCATTATTTGATATTTCTGAGACTTGGTAACCTCTCCTTCTCTGATCTTTATCCTAGGATTCTTGGGTCCGTATGTCAGAATAGGGACTATAGGCTTAGCCCATTTTGGTGCTATCTCAAGGTTAAACAAGTATGCATCTGGTAATTCATCCGCTACTCCTTGAGGAGCTTCTCCTGAGGTTAATCTCGAAAGGTGGTCAGCTCTAAGATGTGTCTTTCCTTTCCTGACTACCACTTCAAAATCATACTCCATGAGTAATAGAAACCAACGTATCAATCGTCCTGTGTTACATGGTTTGTTGACTAAGTATAATAGGGCTTGATGATCTGTAAAGAACTTGAATTTGTTGGCCAACAAGTAGTGCCTAAACTTCTTTACTGCGTAGATCATCCCTAATCCTTCTCGTTCCGTCGTGGTGTAATTTCTTTCTGCTGCGTTTAGTTGTCTGCTAGCGTAAGCTATGGGGAGATCTATGTTACCTTCATTCGTGGGTTGTGCTAACACACATCCTATGGCATAATTGGATGCATCCACATGTACATGGAATGGCTTACTCCAATCTGGGGTAGTCAGTATAGGTGCTGAGCACAAGCGTCGTTTAAGTTCATTGAATGAATTTTCACATTCTTCTGTCCATTCAAAATTGGTTAAAAGAGAGTACAAAGGCTTGGCTATGATTGCATACATGTGTATGAATCTCCTATAATAACCACAATGACCCATAAATGCATGTACCTCTTTCACATTAGTTGGTCTAGGTAATTCTGCAATTACCTTCACCTTTTCCTCATCCGTAGAGATTCCATTTTTTGACACAATGTGTCCTAGAATTTTGCCTTGTCTGGCCATGAAAACACATTTTTCTAGGTTCAAACAAACCTGATATTCTCGACATTTGTCAAATACTTGTCTTAGTTCTGGGATATGTGTCTGTCTTACATTTGAATGAGCACATAAGTCATCGACATAAACTTCCAAGCTCTTGCGTAAGAATTCCTTAAAAACATGACACATGAGTCGCTGGAAAGTAGCGGGTGCATTTGTTAAGCCAAATGGCATTACACGAAATGCAAATATGCCCCATTCTGTGGCAAAAGCCGTCTTGTGTTGGTCTTCTGGAGCAATGGCTACTTGATTATAGCCTGAGAATCCATCAAGAAAGCTGTAAACTTCCTTGCCCGCAACTCTTTCCAATAGGTGTTCCGTGATAGGAAGAGGATAACTGTCTCTAATTGTTGCGGCATTAACTTTTTTAAGGTTAATACACACACGCAATTTTCCATTCTTCTTGGGCACAACCACAATGGGGGATACCCATTCGGTATGTTCAATTTCGTAAATAAATCCTGCTTCTATCAAGCGATCATCTCCTCTTTAATCTTCGCAGCGTAATTATCATTGTACGTGTACGGTTTCTGTTTTGTCGGTTTTGCATCTGGAGTCATAGAGATTCTATGAGAACATATATCTGGATCTACTCCTTTCAAATCTTTATAACTCCAAGCAAAAACATCTCTATATTCGCGCAATAGGGCAACTAACTCTTCTTCTTCTTCCGTCGTCAAATCATGCCCTATGTATGTACATTTTTCTTCTTCTCCTTCTATGGCAACTATTATTTTTTTGGTTTTCTCTCAGTTATCATATACTTGTCCGTCCTTCTCTTTTCTATTGGGCATTCGTACCATGATTCTTCTATCTTCGATTTCATATTTCTTGAAATTCTCGGGTACTTCAAATAAAGGTTCTTCTTTTTCTGACATGGTTTCTTTCTTCTTTCTTTTCTTCCCTTCACTTTTAGTAGTCACTTCCGTGGCTAATCTTACCTCGTTCGTAATTTCCTCATGTCTCTGAGTGTGAGTCTCTACTTCGTAGAAATATTCTTCCTCTGATGCAAAGGGTGGGTCCATGAGAATTGATTCTAGATCAAAATCGCTTGCGTCCTCAAATGCATCAGTGCTAGCTTCACATCCTTCTAAAACTGCATCGCACATGAGTGGCTCTATCGTGAAAACTGAAATGTCATAGCCATCCTCGTCATAGTGGGGTGTCCATTGTTCTTCATTGATGGCTACATCCATGGTTGCTAGTATTTCTGCCCAACCATGGGGTTCAAATTCTTCGTCTGGGAATACTACAGGTGCATAGGCTGGATCTTGAAGGGTTCGTGGATGTTGTTCTGCACCTAAGGTCCTTGCTTCTAATCGTTCTTCCTCTTGTTTGGCTACTTTACACATCCATAAATGGGTATCCTCATGCAACCAGGAAGGATCTGATTCTAATGAGTGCACGGATTCCGTCTCTACTGGTGTCTTATGGATGGTATTCCATTGTATTGGGGGTACATCTCTGTGTGAATAGTCTTTAAGATTGACTTTGGTAGTCATTCCTAAATGTTGCAAGTACAAAGAATTAGTTCCCCAATCTTGTACAATTTGCAACTGACGCATGAATGGTCGTCCCAATATCATCTCATAAGCACGATTTTTCGCAAAGTCACAAATGGCAAAGGTATGCTCAAATTCTACACCACAAGTGGTGAGAGATATGCCTTCTAGTAAGCCTAATGGTTTTTCTATGTGTCCATCAGCCATTTGTAGTTTCATCCTGGTGGGTCTGAGTGCTGGCTTAGCCCAACGTTTCCACAAAGCGGTGGTAGCTATGGCTACTCCGGCTCCTGAATCTAAGATGGCTTTCGTGGTGTAGCCCTGATGGGTTATTGGAAGATATGTGTTACCTTCCTCTCCTTCGCTTACATCTCCAATCTTTTCCACGGGTATCTCTGGTACCTTCTTATGTGATCCTATTTGAGAGGGTGTGGTAGCTAGCTCAGGGAATTGATTTGCTACGTGCTTCCACAATTCTGGTTTTACCTTTAACAGTTCCTCCAGAGTGAGATTACACTGTACTTTAGTGTTCTTGATCACTTCCGTGTTCCTAGGGATCACTGATTCTTCATTCCTCACTATTATCGTGGGTGCTCTCATACTAATAGACTTAGCTTCCCAAGGTCCTGTGAACTGAGGTAATTCTTGTAAAGAATTAGATTCAAATCCTGTGGGTTCACTCAGTTGTTCCACCTCTACATCATCATATATAGAGGGAATATCTTGGGGAAATTGTTCGTGCAAGTCGTCTATTTCTTGAATAGGAGGGTGAGTTCCTAGTTCTTTTCTCCATTTCTCTTCTTGGATTTCTCTCAAAAATTCATGTGAGTACCTATGTATGGAAGATAGGTTATCTTGACTTTCTATATTAGGTACTTGAGACAGGGATGGTGCATTCCTTTCCTGTGTCTCTGTGACAATAGGGTTCCTATGCTGATCCTTTTTCTCTTTGCTTTCTATCAAGTGTTCTAGCCTCTCCATTAGTCCTTGAAAGTGTAGTTCCGGTTTTGCCATGTTATTCCAATTAAGATATCTAGAGGCTTCAAACAAAGCTTGTGCTAATTCTACCATTTTCATGCAAAGTTTAGTTCTCTCGATTTCTAGATCAGCTCGAGGGTAGTTTTTACTCATTTCCGTTACTTGAGGTCCCTCTTTTATTCTAGCCTGATATGCACGAATCATCATGTCTAGATCTTCTGGTATGGGTTCCGCCAAAACTGATCCTGATTTCTGAGCTGGATTTTCTTGATTTAATTCTTGTGAGGCCAATTCTTGTATTTTGGCTCTAGATTCTCTTAGACTTCCTTCCAACTCACTTATCTTTTTACTCCACTTTCTCTTGATTCTTTCTCTAGAATCTTTCCAAGATTTCGTCTTTTTACTACTAGATTCTGCAACTTCACTAGTTCCGGCTACTTTCTCTTGATTAAGCTGTTGGTTTTGTAAGAGCGCCTGGGCTCTTGTTATAGCTTGGATAGGCACGTATGTAGGGTTAGATCCATCTGCATTGTTTACAATGCCTATCACGTTGATCGGTGTCACGTTCGAAGCGTTAACTGGGTTCTTAGGACAATCTTTGATTATGTGCTCTTTGCCACAGTCGGCACAAAAGCCTTGGATGTTATAGTACTGTGATTGCCTTACTATTGGGGGATGTGGACAATCCTTTATGAAGTGATCTCCTTGGCACCTAAAGCATGGTCCTCTAGGGCCCTGTGGTCTCTGTTGTCTCAATTGGGGCCGTGGGTTTGGGTTTGCGTACATCACATTAGCATAGTCTGGCTCCCAACTAGGTTCCATTGGTGGACTATCGTAATGATATGTCTCCACATGTTCTGGTGACTCCGTGTAATAAGCGGGTGGACTAGTTACCTGAGTAGAGTCAAAACTGTTTGAGTTCGGGTCACTTTCTGTGATCAAGGGTGAAGAAGGCACTAAGGCCCTACTTAGGTTCTCTTCTGCAGCAGCGTATTTGACTGAGATGACATTCGCTGGTGGGGGTGGCTGCTGAATTAAGACGGGTTGAGGTCTCTGTTGAGCCTGGTATGGGTAGTTCTGAGGAGGCCTATAGTAATAAGGCTGAGCATTGTATTGGCCTTGATACCTACCTGGCTGCTGGTATGTTTGCGGGTAGTTCTGTCTCACGGTTTGTTTGTTGTATGGGCAGTCCTGAGCCGTATGATTTGTATATCTCCTCTCAATTGTACAATATTGGCCACTAGGGTTGACATGAGGTTGAGGTGCATTGGGGCACACGTTTGCCAAATGATTTCCACCACAAGTGTAACAACGTACATTAGTTGGCAGCTTGGGCACTTGTTTACTAGAAACTCCTAGTTTTTGGGCCACTTTTTCTGCTAGGTCCTCTATCGAATTAGACAATTTTGTGGATGCTAGAGAAGAACAATCTGAGTCTTTATAGACTTTTGAGAGTTCTAACTCATCACCTAGGTTGTCCTCGATGTCTATACATATTCTTACACACTCCTCTAGCGTTCTGGGTTCTTTTAGGTACACATAAGAGCGTAGTTTAGCGCTCAACAAGCCATCTAGGAACATTGATACTTGTTTGGCTTGTGAGGGTAGCTCTTGCATTGGACATCGTTCGACATATTGTCTGAATCTACGACCTGCCAGTCTTACTGTTTCCTGAGGGGTCTGTTTAAAGCTATGAATCAATGAAGACGTGTCATGTCTAATCCCACTTTTAGAGACTTCAGTGATGAATGACTCTAAAAAGTGATGGATGTCTCTAAATTGCCTTTGTTGCAATGGTTGGAACCAAGTTAAAGCGGTATTCTTTAACGTTAGTCCAAATGCATTGTATTGCGTGAACATTGTTGGATGTGATGGCTGGGTACAATCAGAAGATCAAGTTGGTGCTGCTAGACCTGCTTCACACCTGCCCTCTTTTCTCTTCAGATATGATTAGGAGACTTCTTGAGCTTCCAAATGACACCAAGAAACTATATATGTGCTTTACAAAATGATTGAGTAATGACCAAATCAAAACAGATGATTTTGAACCTTCACAACTCCAAAAACTTTCTATTCCTGTATTGATACCTGCTCAGTTCTAAGCTCAGTGTGACCAGCACACTTGCAATTGGTTTAATTCCTTCTGGGAGTATTAAATTAACTTAACAAGCTACCATTAGCAAGTTAAATCACTCCAAATAACAAACTATACACTGAGCATGATCTTTAGCAAAATCAGAGACATCCCCGACTTTTTAGGAGCTACTCAGAAAAATACCAGTGTTTGTCTCGACTGAGATTTCTCCCAATTGGCTGAATAGAATGACTTGAAATTTTGTTGTGTTGTAGAATGCTTTGAGCTGGTTCCAATGAGCCCTTGATTATCAAATTTGGTTCAGTAGATCTTGAGATATGCCCTGTTGAAGTTGACCGACTTGGAGGTAGTCACTCAGAGAAAACACAGAGATAATGACTATGAGTATATGTATTGAATCTATAAAATGTACATTCCCATTGGCATGTAGAGTGATGCCCAATGGTACTCAGAGGTGTAGGCTCAATAGTAGCTCTCACACACTCACAAATTTGCTTGGATTAGCCTCGGGAAGTGAGCTCTATGCCCGCGACTTTTACATTGCTCTTTTATAGGAATTTTTGAATGAATTTGAATTTGAATTCAAATTAAAGTTCCCTTGATTCTCTCCACTAGACTTAGGGAGATATTCCCTCAACTAAATCATCTAACTTTTCCACGACTCTAGTCTAGTAGGTGTGATTACATTGTTGATAAAGTCACATGGACTTTTTACATGAGATAAAAGGTAAGAATCAATAAGACTAGGTTCATATGGTTATTGATTCTTGTGAATGTATCATTCAAGGGTCCAATCTTTTAATCTTCCAAGGTTCCAATAGTCCAAGCTTTATGTTGAGTCTTCAAGGCACAAATCAAAGCCAAGTGTTAAGGCTTGTTTTGCACCAACAGCTCCCCCTCAAGCCAAACACTTGCTTGAGTCTTCATCTTTAGTCTTCAATGATATCCTGTAATCCAATCATGGATTTAAACCTGCATAGCTTGCTCCCATCCAAAGCTTTTGTAAGCAAATCTGCACATTGAATATTAGTGGACACATATGATAATTGGATTTCCTTGCTAAGTAATTTCTCCCTCACATAGTGGTAATGCACCTCTATGTGTTTTGTTCTAGCATGATACACAGGATTAGCTGCTAAATGAAGTGAACTTGTGTTATCACCAAATATGATTGGTGGCCTTGTGTATAGGCCCAATTCTGAATATAGTAGCTTCAACCATATTGCTTCTTGAGTAGCATTAGCTAGCCCTCTGTACTCTGCCTCAGTAGATGATAGGGCTACTGTGGGTTGTTTCTTGGATGACCAAGAAATTGGTTTATCACCTGCAAAGCATATGTAACCAGATGTACTCCTCCTGTCATCCTTGCAACCTGCCCAATCTGCATCTGAGTATACCTTGATGTCAATGTCTGATGAATATGGATAATACAAACCATGATTTTGTGTTCCCTTTAGGTACTTTACTATCTTCTTGGCTGCCTCCAAATGTGGTACTCTTGGCTTATGCATAAATTGGCTAAGTACACTAACACCATATGAGATATCAATCCTAGTTAAGGTAGCATAATTAAGACTACCTACCAAACTTTGGTAACCTGTAATATCCTTGAGTTCTTCTCCTTCATGTGCACTGAGTTTGTGATTGACCTCCATAGGAATGTTTGAGACTTTAGCTTCCTGCAAATTAAACTTCTTGACCATGTCCTGAATGTACTTCTTCTGAGTAATGAATATACCTGAATTTGTGTAGACCAATTCAAGCCCTAGGAAGTACTTCAATAATCCAAGATCATTGATCTTGAATTCCTTCATCATTTGACCTTTGATGTGTCTAATTCCTTGAACATCATTTCCTGTAATAATGATGTCATCAACATAGACACACAAGTATATTACCTCTGAATTGTTCTTCTTTATAAACAATGAAGTATCTGCTTTACTCATCACAAATCCTTGATCCAAGAGATAGGTTGTCAACCTATAGTTCCATGCTCTAGGTGCCTGTTTCAATCCATACAGAGCCTTCTTCAATTTGCAAACATGATTTACCTTATTGGAATCCTCATAGCCAGGTGGTTGTGACATGTAGACCTCTTCAGATATCCATCCATTCAAGAATGCATTCTTTACATCCAATTGGTACATGTTCCAATTCTTGGATGCAGCTACACTCACCATAATTCTGATAGTTGGCATCTTGGCCACAAGAGAAAATTTCTCCTCATAATCAATGCCTTGGGTTTGTGCAAAACCCTTGGCTACCAACCTAGCTTTGTACCTGTTTATTGTACCATCTGAGTTCCTCTTGAGTTTGTAGATCCATCTGGATCCTATCACCTTCATGGAGTCCTTCTTGGGTACCAAGTCCCAAGTATCACTCTCCTTGAGAGCCTCCATTTCTTCATCCATTGCTTCCTTCCATTCTGGTTTAGTAATAGCTTCCTCAAATGTACCTGGTTCTTCACTTAAGATATCCTTTGCAAGATATACAGAGTGCTTGGTTACAAGTGAAGTATCATACCCATACCTAATAGGTTTCTTCTTTTCTCTTGAAGATCTCCTCATAGCTTGAGTTGAGGATTCTGGATTGTCTTCAAGTTGCTTCATCTTCATCTTCCCTTTGGATTTCCAAGCTTTGAACTCTTCAATGTTGATGGTGTCTTCATCATCTGAGCTTGTGTCCTCCTTCTGAGTTGGTTCTTGCCTGACAAGCTTTGGAAAGTCTTCTTCCATATCATAAGGTAGGCTAACTTTCCTGCACTCATTATCATACCATGAATCATTTTCATCAAAGATGACATCTCTGCTTACCTTGAAGCCTTTGTTTGAGGGGTTATAGAACCTGTATCCTTTCTGATTCAAATCATAACCAATGAAAATACACTTTTCAGCCTTAGGGTCTAGCTTTCCCCTTACCTGTGAGGGAATATGCACATATGCAACACACCCAAAGATCTTGCAATGATCCAGAGATGGTCTCTTACCATGCCAAGCCTCATAGGGTGTCATTCCATCAAGAGTCTTTGATGGCAACCTATTGATTAAGTATGTGGCAGTAGATACACTCTCTGCCCAAAGATAATTTGGTAATTTTTTCTCATTAAGCATAGACCTAGCTGTCTCCACAATGAGTCTATTCCTTCTTTCAGCTACCCCATTTTGTTCAGGTGAGTACCTTGTGGTAATCTCCCTCTTGATGCCTCTTTCCTGCAAGAAGTCTTCAAAGTCATTGGAGAAGTATTCTCCACCACCATCAGACCTTAACCTCTTCAAATGTCTACCTGTTTGATTCTCAACTAATGCAAGATACCTTTTGAAACAATTAAATACTTCATCTTTATGTTTCATGAAGTACAAAACAGTCCATCTGCTATAGTCATCAATAAAAGATACATAGTACCTTGATCCTGATATGGATGGCTCTTTGCTTGGTCCCCAAACATCTGTATGCACCAATTCCAAGTAGTCTTCATGCATAAAACCTTTTTTGGTATATGGCAATCTGTGAGACTTACCAAACTGACAAGCCCCACACTTGTATATCATGTGTTGCTTGGATACATTAGGTATCCCAAGCACACATTGATCTCTACTCATTTGCTTTATTGTCCTTTCTCCAATGTGACCTAGTCTTTTATGCCACATCTCCAATTCTGATAGGGTTTGGTCCTTATAATTGTACAAGGCAATATTCTTAGTATCCTCAAGTTCAAAGGTAAATAGTCTACCTGATTTCTCTCCCTTGGCTATCCTTCTGAATCCATGTCTTGGATCCTCCACATAAGCACCATGTTGAGTGAACCTGACCTGTAGACCTTTTTCAACAATCTGACCTACACTCATCAGATTCTTGGTGATTGTTGGGACATACAATACTCTGCTTAGCAAATTCTGATTACCATCACTTGTTTTGACATTACCTACCTTAACCACTGAATGTTTAGTGTCATCACCTGTCTGCACTTGGTGCTTGCCTTTAGGTTCTTCCAAATCAGAGAGTAAGGCAACATTCCCAGCTACATGGTTAGAGCAACCTGAATCAATATAGAACAAATGATCATCATTGATACCTGATTTAGATGTCATGTTCATAATCAACAAGGAATCATCTTGATCCTCTGCATAATTGTTGTAATCCTTTCTGTTCCTGTATCCTCCTTGATAATTGCCATTGTGATTGTAGCTATTGTTGTAATTATTGTTGTAGTTATTGTTGTAGCCATGGTAGCCTTGAGATTGATTGAACCTGCCTCTGCCTTGAGAGTATCCTCCTCTTTGGTGACCTCTTCCTCTTTGATTCTTGTAGTTCTTGTAGCATTCATCTGTAGTATGATTAGACAAGCCACAAATATTGCATGGAGATTGATTATAGGGTCTCCCCCTACCTGACTTACCTCCTCTGCCCCTTCCTCTAGATGATCTACCTCTCCCTGCATAGTTTGCTTGGGAGGTGGATCCTTCTTCATCAACTTTTTTACTTTTACCCTTGTCTTTAGACTTCTTATCTGTATATAGGGCAGAGGGATTATTACCTTTTGATTGCTCTCCATTCTTTGTGATCTTTGCTTCATGTGTAAAGAGTTGTCCAATCAGAGTTGTTAAATCAGGTGCTTGGATGTCCATGTACAAGTCCATTGCAGTGGTAAAGCTCTCCCACTTGTCATCTGCTTTGAGTCCATTGATCACTTGTCTGACTATTTGCTCTTCTTCAATTTCTTCTCCAACACTTGCAAGTTGATTTGCAATGTCTTTGACTTTGGTGACAAAATCTGAGACACATTGTTTTGATTGCTTCCTAAGAGTTGTAAACTCAATCCATAGCTGATTCTTTCTGGCCCTTGTGCTTGATGAGAAGTATGTTGACAAGGTCTCCCAAGTCTCTTGGGAAGTCTTACAGTTCCTAACATGAGGTAGAAGGAAATCAGAGATAGAGTTTAGAAGATATGACCTTGCCAAAGCATCTTTAGCACACCATTGATTTAGTCTCTCATGCTCATCCTTTGTAGGTAGGCCTCTGGTTTTGAATGAGGGCAACTCCTCATCTCCTGATATGTATCCATACAAGCTTCTCCCTTGTAGATAAGTCTTCATTCTTAATGACCATGCCTGGTAGTTATTTCTATCCAATTTGTCAATGAAGGAAGGGAAACCATCACCCATGATTACCTTGTTTTGCTCTGATACCACTGTTGGATGTGATGGCTGGGTACAATCAGAAGATCAAGTTGGTGCTGCTAGACCTGCTTCACACCTGCCCTCTTTTCTCTTCAGATATGATTAGGAGACTTCTTGAGCTTCCAAATGACACCAAGAAACTATATATGTGCTTTACAAAATGATTGAGTAATGACCAAATCAAAACAGATGATTTTGAACCTTCACAACTCCAAAAACTTTCTATTCCTGTATTGATACCTGCTCAGTTCTAAGCTCAGTGTGACCAGCACACTTGCAATTGGTTTAATTCCTTCTGGGAGTATTAAATTAACTTAACAAGCTACCATTAGCAAGTTAAATCACTCCAAATAACAAACTATACACTGAGCATGATCTTTAGCAAAATCAGAGACATCCCCGACTTTTTAGGAGCTACTCAGAAAAATACCAGTGTCTGTCTCGACTAAGATTTCTCCCAATTGGCTGAATAGAATGACTTGAAATTTTGTAGTGTTGTAGAATGCTTTGAGCTGGTTCCAATGAGCCCTTGATTATCAAATTTGGTTCAGTAGATCTTGAGATATGCCCTGTTGAAGTTGACAGACTTGGAGGAAGTCACTCAGAGAAAACACAGAGATAATGATTATGAGTATATGTATTGAATCTATAAAATGTACATTCCCATTGGCATGTAGAGTGATTCCCAATGGTACTCAGAGGTGTAGGCTCAATAGTAGCTCTCACACACTCACAAATTTGCTTGGATTAGCCTCGGGAAGTGAGCTCTATGCCCGCGACTTTTACATTGCTCTTTTATAGGAATTTTTGAATGAATTTGAATTTGAATTCAAATTAAAGTTCCCTTGATTCTCTCCACTAGACTTAGGGAGATATTCCCTCAACTAAATCATCTAACTTTTCCACGACTCTAGTCTAGTAGGTGTGATTACATTGTTGATAAAGTCACATGGACTTTTTACATGAGATAAAAGGTAAGAATCAATAAGACTAGGTTCATATGGTTATTGATTCTTGTGAATGTATCATTCTAGGGTCCAATCTTTTAATCTTCCAAGGTTCCAATAGTCCAAGCTTTATGTTGAGTCTTCAAGGCACAAATCAAAGCCAAGTGTTAAGGCTTGTTTTGCACCAACAAACATGTCCTCGACTTGTTCTGCTCTTAGGACTTGCTTGAATTCTGCGACGTGGTCATAGGGATCTCCTGTCCCATCAAAGTAATTCTTCATTGATTTTACTAATTGAGTGGGTCTCAATACTCTTGCGTGTTCACGTGGTCTAGGTAGAGGAAAATCATCTCTACCACCTGGTATTCCATGATCTCTTCGTCTATCCGTTCTATTAGTGTTCGTGGTTGTTCTATCTCTCCCTATGGGATGAGTGAAGCTTACTTCCGGTCTCTCGTTATTTCCTTCTCTTTGATTTCCATGGGCTGAGGATGTTCCTGCCCCTTGTTGACTTGTATTCATGTTTGTTCTAGATGGAGGGAATATCAATTCACCTCTCCATGTGTATGTGTTTTTTGCGCGTTCAGGCACCACAAAGACTCTTTCTGAAGTCTCATCCAGGTATACAACCTTTCCAGGCGTATCTGGGTCTTTGAATTCATAAATTGTAATGATGCCTATCTCACCAGGGTGTTCCTTTCTGTACCTCCAAAAGGCTTCATCTGTCTCTTTGTTTACAAACAACTCGGTGCTCCTGTTATCTTGAGGGATCCATTCTGGGATGAGTACTCTTGTTAATACCGATTTCCCTCTAGGTGTTCTAGGTTCTTCTAACGGTTCTTTTCCTTGAAATTTCGCTTCCGTCTCTAATTGAATTGTGCCAAACTCATTAGTATCGTTTGGCTGCGTACTTAGAACGTACATGGTTCCTTCTTTGTCTATGTAAGCGTCTCTCTCAAATTTCACCACTGGTCTTTCCAATCCAATGGGTTGATCAGGGTTGTGCAGTTGCACCACTTGCCTTAGCAAACCATCCTCATAGATGCGAGCACCTAATCGGTTGGTCCGGAGAAACTCTAATTGCGTTCTGTAGGGTCCTTCAGGTTTTTCTAGGTATGCTACATGAGACCCTCCTTCTGGTCTGTCTGTGCTAAATGCCATTTCTGATTCGCTTGATTCTGAGCTCTCGTAGGGGTAATTACTATTCAATTGCTGAGCCCACGATCGAGCAGTGGTTCTTACACTAGCCTCTGATGATCTAAGGCTTCTTCTGTCCGACTTACCTATATGTTTGCCCGATCTAAGGTTCATTAATTTCTTCCTTGCACACTCAGTACACGCTTAGATCGTCATTAGTTCTTTGTTATTACTTTCTTAATTCTTTTTTAATTTTCTTTGGATTCTTGTCTTAATATATGCGTCAGGAATTCGACCTTCCGTTATGCTTTTGAGTTCTCGTTCTGTCAGACTTAGGTTCTTTCCTTTAGGTTTTCGTCACACACACCTTTACTTTAAGTCTTAGACTTGAAAGAATTAGGTATCTTGAACTTGAGGCGTTCCTATCGTCGTTAATCCACAACTACCGTTTAGCCTAAGCTAAGAATTGACTGAGGGGGTTGATTAATCTTCCAACCTCAAGTCGGCTTTCCGGGTTGCTCTGATGCCCTGTTGCCCAAGAAGCCGTGCTTCCCAAGCTCTGCTGTCTTCGCTGCCTTGCTGGCTTGCCTTTGATTGCCTTTGCTAAACCTGGAAAATTCTAATATTAGACCAATTCACAAGATGATCAAATACTTGAGCATATACACCTTTTAAATCCCTTCCCTTTTTGCCCAAATTTTCAATGTGTGCCCCCTGGCTTCCTAGTCCCAAACTAGGTGAACCTCAAAATAGTTTATCTAAAAATAGATGCATCCTTTAAGACGGACTTCGGATAAAGCTCAAAAAACGGACTTCGGATAAAAAAGTTATGAGCGTTCAGGCCCTGGGGGGTAAAAACTGACAATCAGGTTTTCCTTCAAATATGAGCTAAGGGGTCTCCTATGAGTCTAATGGTCCAAAAATTTTTCAAAAATACCCTCAAAATTGGTCAAAAATTGGAGTCCAAAATTGGCGATGGGGGTGCACAATCGCGATGGTCTGGGACCGTCGCGATGGTCCGAGCGAACCGTCGCGATGGCGTGGAGTTTGGACAATCGCGATGGCGTGAGGTCGAACCGTCGCGATGGCTCGAAGTGAACGATCGCGATGGCGTGGAAATGGACCGTCGCGATGGTCCGAGCGAACCGTCGCGATGGCGTGGAGTTTGGACAATCGCGATGGCGTGAGGTCGAACCGTCGCGATGGCTCGAAGTGAGCGATCGCGATGGCATGGAAATGGACCGTCGCGATGGTCCAAAAATTGAACCATCACGATGGCGTGATCGGGCGGACAATCGCGATGGCGCGGTCAACGGTCAACGGGGAACAATCGCGATGGTCCAAAATGAACCGTCGCGATGGTCCGCGAGGCGATGGCTTGAGCCAATCGCGATGGTCCGATTTTGGGCTGTCGCGATGGTCCGAAAAACGAACCGTCGCGATGGTCTATCGTGACACGTGGCACTGTCCTGGCGATGGCATGAGCCAATCGCGATGGTCCGGGGTCAGCTGAACAATCGCGATGGTCCGAAGTGGACCGTCGCGATGGCTCAAATGAACCGTCGCGATGGTCCGAAAAAGCGAACCGTCGCGATGGTCCGGCCGAGCCGTCGCGATGGCGTGAGCCAATCGCGATGGTGCGACACAATCGCGATGGTCTGAGCCAATCGCGATGGTCCACCAAACAACGAATTTTTGAATTGCAGCTGTGGTTCCGTGTATGCGCAGGGATCGCCTACCTCGTGGTGTGGTCGCCTACCTCAAAATCCGAAAGTTGCAGACCATCGCGATGGTCCGCCACACTCGGAAATTTCTGACAGAAAGTACATTTTTTACCTTTTGGAAGCTTTCCTGATGCTCTGAAGCTCTGTACCTGCAAGAAAACACAAGAAAACACAAGCACACACAAGCGCCAAAACTCTCTCTCGCTCTCTCGCATGCACAAATGAGGGGAAATGAGGTGAATGGGGGGATATGGTGAATTTTCTGATTTTTTTGGAAATGGAGATGATGATGCGATGATGAAGATGGAGAATGGGGAAGGTGAAAAACACTAAAAACTAAGTAAAAACAACAACAAAAACTGAAATTTTTACCTTCCAATGCCACTTCTTGCTATACTCTTACCATCACACATTCGTCCTAGACTCGATCCCCGGCAACGGCGCCAAATTTGGTGTTGCTCTAGCACAATGGTAAGTACCACGTTAAGAAACTTCACCTCCTTAATGTCAATCCGTGGGAGAGGTAGGAGTGATATGAAGATCGTGAACGTGAGATGATGTGAGAGTGAAGGTGAGAAGCACAAAGATGCACACACACATACACACACACAATGAAGAGACAAGCAGGACACAATGGAAGGTGGGAACTTAGCTCAATTACTCAAAAATACTCTTACAAGCTCAAACTAGCTCTAATCTCTTCTTTACTCAAACAAACTAACCTAAAAATGAGCTCTCTAGCTCTTTTTATAGTTTCTAGACTAGTTTTGACCGGTTTCACATCTAGTGACCGGCCTAGTTAAAAAATAGGTCCTAGAGGCTATTTGGATGGGTAAACGATATCTAAAAATAACGAAAATTGGTACGCGCATTCTACCTAAGCTCCTCAAGCTCGAGGACTCCTCGGCTTGCACAAAATGGAGCTATGGATTACAAAATGGGGTTTTCTATGATACATATGTTACAATTAGTGATAACAATCACTGTTGAATGTTTGAAGAAATAATAAGAAACATATTTGTTTGGAAAATTGGTCCGACTGGCTCCCTACACCGTCTTTACATACTTCCGCGTCGTCTGTGCCTCTGACTGCTTCCAACAAGGACAATTGTTGAAGTTGCAAGGTCTATGTTAAATGAAAAGCATTTACCTAATTACTTATGGGCTGAGGCTGTATCTACAGACACTTACTTGATTAATAGGTTGCCTTCAAAATCCCTTGATGGGATGACTCCATATGAGGCTTGGAATGGAAGAAGACCAAGCTTAGATCATTGTAAAATTTTTGGATGTATTGCTTTTGCTCATGTTCCTTCACAGGTTAGAGGCAAGATGGATCCAAAGGCAGAAAGGTGTGTATTTATTGGATATGACAACAATCAAAAGGGTTACAGGTTATACAACCCTACCAACAAAGGATTCTTGGTAAGCAGAGATGTAGTTTTTTATGAGAACAATTCATGGTATGAAGATTCATGCAGGAAGGTCAATTTGCCATATAATCTTGAAGAAGATTTTCCAAAGCTTGGTAGAGAACAACCAAAGATTCAAGAACAAGACACCTTGGAGGATGATGAAGAATCTCATATGGAAAAGATCAAATCATGGAAGTCTAAAGGTAAAGAAAAATTGCAGGAAGTTGGACATGAGGCAGAATCATCACATCATGGCCTAAGAAGATCTATGAGGGAAAAGAAAAAACCAGAAAGGTATGGGTTTGACACCTCATTAGTAACTAAACATTCTATCTACATAGCACAGGACATAAACCTAGAGGAGCCATCATCCTTTGAAGAGGCCAAAGCAAAATCAGAATGGAAGCATGCAATGAAGGAAGAGATTGAAGCACTTGAGGAAAACAACACTTGGGATTTGGTGCCCAAGACTTCATCCATGAAGGTAATAGGCTCAAGATGGGTCTATAAACTCAAGAAGAATTCTGATGGTTCCATTAACAGGTATAAGGCAAGGCTTGTAGCAAAAGGCTTTGCACAAACTCAGGGAATTGATTATGAGGAGACCTTCTCTCCTGTGGCAAAGATGCCTACTATTAGGGTTTTGCTTAGTATTGCCTCTTCCAAGAATTGGAAGATACTTCAACTAGATGTAAAGAATGCATTTTTGAATGGTTGGATAACAGAAGAGGTATATATGGCACAACCACCTGGTTTTGAGAATCAAGTTTATCCTCATTATGTGTGTAAACTTAACAAAGCATTGTATGGTCTCAAGCAAGCTCCAAGAGCTTGGAATTTCAGGCTTGTTTCATTCTTGAAGGACAAAGGCTTTCAACCAAGCAAGGCAGATCCTTCACTCTTTATTAAAAAGAGTAACTCTGAGGTCATCTACCTATGTGTATATGTAGATGATATTATATTGACAGTAAATGATGCAGATGGTATGAAGAAGATCAAAGATCAGATGAGAGAAGAGTTCAAGATAAGTGATTTGGGTTCACTTACCTACTTCCTAGGTTTGGAAGTTGTCTACAAAGATCATGGTTTGTTTCTCACTCAAAGAAAGTACATTAAGGACATGTTGGCAAAATTCAAGATGCAAGATTGTAAGATTGCAGGTACTCCAATGGAGGTGAATCACAAATTGAGCTCACATGAAGGTGAACTCATAGAGGACATCACATCATATCAAAGTCTAGTGGGTAGTCTCAACTATGCCACATTGACAAGAGTAGATATATGTTACAGTGTGAGTGTGCTAAGTCTTGCAATATCATGTTGTAGCTTTCGTGTAATCTTTGCTATTTGTGACTCACATGCTCCTTCCATTACATATTTTCTAGCGAATGTCGCACGAAAAAACCAATTGAACATTTCTTCTTAATAGTTTGATTGGAGTAGACCACCCCCATGACGAGTGTTTTTAAAGTAAACACCTCTAGCCCTGTAATGTGACTTCTCCATTTCTTGTGTACTAAAAATGTCCAGTGACCCATATCGATTCATAAAATATGCTCCATGTGCAAAAAGAATATGCTATGATCTGGTCAATAAGATATACACATAGTGTTTAAGACCAAATAAAAAAATGTAAGCAAAACTTACTATGTAATGTTGCTTTCTCCTCAAGATAAGATGAATGACTATGTAAACTCCTTCAAAGTCACTTGGAATAATTCTCGTTGTGAAGCATTAGTGGAAACTAAACACATCAAATGTAACAATTGATCGAACGATGACCAAACCTTCTTTCGCTTATTAATGAGATCAACCTGACTATCATTGTCTGTTGTAATTGAACAGAGGTCCTTCCAAAGCTCCCATTTCCCATCATCTTGACTATTCACATCTCTTTTAAAGAAACATCTTGCCTTCTTCCCAGTCATTGAAACTTGTTGTAAAATCTCTTGAGACTCACCTTTGCATTTGCTGAAAATGCAGCATCACTTATACTTTGCCGATTCCTCAACTGCATCTCTTCTTCTAAAAGCATAGCACAAAACTCTTCAAATGTGAGGGGATTTGGTCTTACCTGAGTGTTAAGGGCTGTTACTAATCCATCATACTTTGCTGGAAGAACACGTACACATCTTCGAGCCAGTTCTTCTGGTGTTATAACAACACCAACTGCAGCCAATTGGTCTTGAAGATGTTTTATCTGTTTGATAAAATCTTCAGCCTTTTCAGAATCATAATGCTTTTCATTTGCCAACTGATTTTCTAAATTCTGTATCCTAGTGTGGTTCTTGGTCTCATATTGTCGATCCAATATGCCCCAAGCCTCATGTGCTTTAGTAGTATGTTGAACTAAAGTAAGCACAGAATCACTTACACTAGTGACAATTGCACATAATGCATCAGCATTCTGCCTCTTCCAAGCTCGTAGAAGATCTGGATCTAGCTGAATCATTAATCTTGAATTAGTTGGATCTTCAATTGGTATAGGCTCTGGATCCAATCCCATCAGTCCCATGACAGTGTCAAGTAATTCATAGGAGTCCAAAATTGCAGAAATTTTGAACTTCTAGAGTGTATAGTTGGATCCATCCACCTTCCCTTCAGTGAATGCAGGTGGACGAATTCGAATAGGTGCAACATTAACATTAGCTGAAGCACCAAGACCAGTGTTTGACAATGAAGCCATCATGTAATCACTCGAATAATCTACTGATATTCTAGTCTGTTAGTAGGCTAAAATAGTGATACTTCTCAAGCTATTCGAACCTTACGGCTCTGATACCATGTAAGACAATAGTTACGCAATATAACACAGGAGCAGTAGCAGAGAAGATAATAGATATAAGAGAAACTCAACAATTTTCTAATAACAGCAAGTACAAAGATGATGGCGTTGTCCACCCGTGCATTCTCAAGGTAGAGCTTAAATGGTGATCTAGACAACTCTAGATAGGGAGATACAAGGTAGAGGTATGCTGGCTCAACTCAATGTCTCAGGTAGTGCAGAAGTCATGTATATATAGGATCATGGGTGGCCTTCCTTGGAGGGCTATACATGGGCGGTAGAGCGTGGGCGGTCACCACCTGCGTAATTGCCATACACGGCTTAGACCAGTTGAACCGACCTTACAAATATAAATGATTTCTGACTCCGAGAGGGAATATTCCATGGAATATTCCCTTTATTGTTACATCGGGGGCACTGCCCCTGGACCCCCACCAGGGGGCTCGCTGGCCCCCTGGGACGCCCCAGCCAGGGGGCCCGCAAGCCCCCTTGGATCCCCAGCCGGGGCTGCTCATTGCTACCCCAGACCCCACAATTGGGGACCCTGGTAACTCCCTTTGCTTACAATACCTGACATGGTCCAATATAACCTTCATCCAACATGTAAGTTGGGTTTCCCATCAATTGGGTAATGCACGCTTGGCTTCTCCTCATAATGGGGGCCTTACAAAATGTGCATATAATCATGAGAGGTAGACATTGATCATATACTAACATGCACATTGGGCTGGTAGTATTCTAGATAGGAGATCTACTAGTGTCTTTCTATTCTCACTTGGGAGTGCAACTGTTAGACGGAGAAGTAAGAAGCAACCCACTATTTCTTTGTCAAGTACAAAGGTTGAATATAGAGGTGTTGTAATGGCATCATGTGACACATCATGGTTAGAGATGCTACTTGGAGATTTAGGTGTGGAAGTGCAAATACATATCATCATTTATTGTGATAATCTTAGTAGCATACGATTAGCACGGCACCCTCTTTTTCATGCTAGAACAAAGAATATCGAATTACATTATCATTTTATTAGGGACAAGGTATTAGCACGTGATATTGATCTTGTTTATTTGAGGACAGATGAGTAGGTTGCTGATATTTTCACCAAAGAACTTGGAACAAAGAAGCTGAAGAAGTTTCAAAAGATGCTTGGATTAATGGACATGAAATTGAACATGAGGGGGAGTGTTGAGATATCAAGATCAACGTGTGATGATCGGAGATGACACATATCACTTTTTCATTTCTTTGCCATGTATAGTGGTCACACCAGTACATGTGATAGATACTTTAGTGAGCTTTACTAATGTACTCTTCTTTATCATATATTCCTTTTATGTAATAGAAGAAGAAGATCATTCTTGACATGCGTGTGTGTGGATGCATAACTACACACACATGCAGATATATATATATATATATATATATATATATATATATATATATATATATATATATATATGTGTGTGTGTGTGTGTGTGTGTGTGTGTGTGTGTGTGTATCTATCTATGTTTCAATCTATCAATCTATTTATCAGTCTATCTATCGATATATTTATGCATCTATCTCTTTATCTATGTATGTATCTGTGTATCAATATATCTATCAATCTATCTAGTTTTCCTACACTTATTTTCTCTTAGGTGAACTCATAGATAAGAATAAGCAAGCTAGAAAGGAAGTGGCTTACTGTTCTTCATGGAGAAAACTTAGTTAAATTCAAATACATGACACTAAGTGTAGTTGATGATTATTTTGTTTGCATTCTCCAATAATCACATGATGATTATGTGAGATATGGAAAGACCTTTACATTTCTTTTTAGGAAGTAATTGATGTGTAAAATATTGCCCATTAAATTTCATTCTTTGAAAATTTAGGAAGTCCTTTTCAATGTGTATTTAGTGATGTTGATGTTTTATGAGTCTAATTTTAAAGAATGTCTTCATATAAATAGTTCATGACTATTATCAAATAATATCAAGTCATGCAAGTCTCTGAGATGCACATTATGACTGTGTTGATTCATGAAAAGCTTGTGAGAAATTAGTTATCATGGTCTGAGCATTCCAACCTACAAAAAAACATTAGGGAGGGGGGAGCCTTACAACATTAATTGTAATATTTCCTATCTTTTGTAGCATATGCCTCCTAAGGTCAATAGAAAAGAAAAAGAAGAAGAAGAAAAATCAATTCATAAGGATTTACATTCACGTAATGGAGATAAGTATACCTCACATGAATTCAACCATTTTTGTCAATGTAGAGGAATATGGAGTAAGCTTACAAGTCATCGCACCTCCGTATAGGATGGTGTAGCTGAAACAATGAATAGAAATATTAAAATTATATTAGATTTTATGTTGCATCATGCAAATCTTTCTATCTTCTTTTTGGGTAGATGTTGTTCTGGTTGTAGTTCACGTGATTAACCTTTCATCTAGTACTACCAAAGGCTTGAAAGTGGCACAACAATTATGGATAGGGCAGCCATGACACTATGATCGCCCCCTAGCATTTGGTTGTGAAGCATGTCCATCTTCCAAAGAACATGTGAAATAAGTTGGACTACAAATTCAAGAAATGCATTTTCCTTGAACATGGAAGAGATGGAAAACTTGATTATTGTTTATGGGATCTTGAAACACAACATCTACTGCATTTTCTTGAGTACGAACCTTCTCAAGTCAAATGTAGTCAGTGGCAAAGAAATCACAAATAAGTGATACTGCACCTCAATGTGCTTAGTCTTTGCATGATAAAATGGATTCTTAGCCAATGGAATAGCACTCCCAACTATCACCAGTAAACATGGTACATACTATGGTATGCGTATGTCGCATACCAATCTGTAAGGCCTCATTTCTTTCTTACATGCCTCAGTGGTGACAAAGTACTCTAGTTCTAGAGTGGAAACAATTATACATTCTTGAAGATGATATGTCCACGAACTAGCACCATCTATGAAGTGAAAAATGTACTCTGACATAGACTTCCTATTGTCTACAAAACCAATGTAGTCAAAGTTTGTGTATCAAATAATGGATGCATCATTGCTACCTAAGCATAGAAACATATCCTTAATTCCACTCACATATCGCAATATCATTTTGACCCATCCCAATGATTCTTGCTAAGATTTGACATATATGTGCTCACAGTCCCCACTACCTCTCCTTTGGTAGCTACCATAGCATACATGAGACTATCAAAAATAGATTGATAAAGAAATTTGGTCAGAAATACCTTCTCCTCATTAGATTTTGGATAATCAGCCTTTTTATCTTCACATATGCAGGCAATGGTGTACACAATGCCATTCCACCATGCATATTGAATCTATGGAGTACTTTGGTTATGTATTCACTCTCTAACAAGTATATGCATCTCTTAATTCTATCATTCTTATGTGAATACGTTTAAGATATCCCAAGTCTATCATGTCCAAATTTTGACCCAATTTTGTCTTCAAGAGTGACAAGTCTTTTGAGGACCTTGACAATCAACATATCATCAATATAAAGTATCAAGCATATCAAGCTATCATTTGCTTATAGAATATCCTTGGGACTTCATGAATGCATCAAAATTCTGATACCACTATCTAGATGAGTGCTTAAGTCCATACAAGCTCTTCTTTAGATTACATACTAAATTCACTTTGCCAATAGCTGCAAAACTCTCTCGTTGTTTCATAGATATCATATCTGTAAGATGTCCATGAAAGAAGTTGTCCTCCTATCCATTCAGAATAGCTCTAAGTCCTCTTTTTTAACTAATTCAAGAAGCATGCATATGTGATCACATTGAACAGATGTCAGATTATTTCCTCAAAATCAAGTCCTTATTGTTTCTTGGATCCTTTGGAAATCAATTCTGCTTTATACTTTGGAGAAGTACTATCTAATTTGAAGTTCAACTTATATCTCCATTTGCCCATTTTCATGGTAAAACTTTCTTGCCCTTTGCAAAGGTACTGATTCCCAAGTATTATTCTTATGGATAGATCACATTCACTCTTCATGGTGTTCTCTCACTTTGAACTAATCACTTATGTGCATATCTTTCTTCATAACAAGAAGGCCCAACATCAACATGAAAAAGCCAATCTTGGAACAAATCTATCAAGTGTATGGGAGACTCTCAATGGTTGTTGATCATGAGAACTACTAGACTATTGTTGAAAATTTTCAAGAACAACCTTCTCTATCATATTCTTATGCATACTAGTAGGAGGACTAACATCCTCAAATACGACTCTTGTCACATCAAGCTCTTTAATGGGTTGTTTATGCATCTTCATTTCCTCGAAAATGATATCATTTCTTTTCTATTGCTTGATCTTTTTTTCCATAGTTCTTTGTACACTCTATAACACACCCATGAGGTGGGAGGTATGCTCATACACTCATACTTATATATTCTTTGCCATTTTCTTTTCGTTTTCTTCTCCCTTGGTGTTGGAAGATGCATTTTTGAAGTCTTTTTGAAGAAAAATAATTGTAAAATGATAGAAATTTGTAAAAATATTTATGCAACTGTTGTAAAAATAAGGAAGAGTCTTCCTTATGTAGGATAGAATCTTATGTATTTTTTCTAGAATTTTTGGAAACTCCTAGATAGCATATTTTTAGAATAATAGAGGAAAGGACCAAAATTCAAGTGTGAAAAGGACACTTGAAAATGTATATAAGCTAATTTCCTCTATTATGAGGGGGTTGGTTAATCATTTGTTCACATGCTATCTAAGTGAATAGAGAAGGAGTTTTCTGCTGAAAATCATGTTTTCTCCTCTTTTGTGTGGTTTCTTTGATTTGTGAGTCTTAGTCTTGTGTATCCATGGAGATTTGTGAGATTCTATTGTGTAAATCTATTGAATGTGTATGAAGAGATTTGAATATTGTTGTGTTGAGTGATGAGTTGATGAAGAATGGTGCTGGAGCTCAAAATTGTCTATTTTCACAGAATTGCGATTGTCTCGTCTGTGTGATGCAAACGATATTTTTTTATTTTGATTGCATAATTGTGTTCTGCTGATAAAATAGCATGCAATAGACACCAAGATTGTAGAAAATGGTGGAGATTTTCTCAACATACTTCAAACCCTAGAAATTCCACTTCATCTTCACTATTCTCAGAAAATCTAGCCATTATTCTCTTATTTCTTGGATTCTATCATCTTGAAGGGGCTGTGGTCTCAAGAATACTTCCAGGATTGACAAAATAAAGATGTCTTGTTGATTCTTTATGCTAAATGATTGGAGAGGAAAACTCCAAAGCTTAATAACAAACATTTTTTGGCGCCGTTGCCGGGGAGTAATTCAAAAGCTTCATTGAAGTTGGACCTTGCTAGATCTTCTATTGATGATGGTAACAAACACAAGGAAAAGGTAACACTCTTTAATCAAGAAATGTGAACATGAAAAGGTAGATGTCTTTTGTTTGTCTTTTGGGAAAAGAAAGCAATAGATCATCTTTTAGAATTGGAAGTGCTGAAATTTTTGTAAATTGATAGTTACTCATTACATTGTTGAAGTAAAAGTGCAGGTGTGTGGAAGATTTGAGCCAAGAAAGCTGAAGATGAGGTAACATGAGTCTATTCTTGCATTTTTAGAGTTCTTTTTGACCAAGTACTAGGCACCATTGTTGATCTTGGGAAGGTAACATGGTTGCACTAAGGAAAAGTCAGTTAAAGTAGCTAGATGCAAGTAGGAAAGATTCATGAGTCTATTCTTGCATTTTTAGAGTTCTTTTTGACCAAGTACTAGGCACCATTGTGGATCTTGGGAAGATAACATGGTTGCACTAAGGAAAAGTCAGTTAAAGTAGCTAGATGCAAGTAGAAAAGATTCATTTGTTAACTAAATCTGAGCATAAATCTTGAGTTGATCTGCATTTTGAAAAGAAAGATGTGATTGAGTTTATCTTTGCAAAAATTGCTTGCATTCCATAGCACATTTTCTTTGGAAAATTTTTCTCATGAATTGTTGTGATAGCTAAGCTATAAGAAATCATAACCAATCAAGAAACATAGGATCAGTAGATCACCAAACAAGAAACCCTAAGTAAAGTGTTCACCTTTATTTTAGGGCAAAAAACTAAAAAAATTCATAAAATTCATAAAAAACAATCAAACAAATTTCTTTTCTTCTTAGGAAGTTGCACTGGAGCTTTGTGGATAAGAGTGATAGGGACCAAGTAAGAGAAAAGCAAAAAATTTGTTAAAAATTAGCAGATTTGAAAAAAACACGATTTTCTACACAACATCGCGATTTTCTGATTAATGTTTGTGATTATGAGGTAAAATTGCAGGTGATTGTGGAATTGGAGTTGGTAAAGGATACTGAATGGGAACAAGAGAAAAGAATACTCAAATTTTCATAAAATCAGAAGTTTGGAAAAAACACGATTTTCTACACAAAATCGCGATTTTCTGAGTAAGGTTGTGATTTTGGTGCAGAAGTACAAGAGTTTGGTGAATTACAAAGGAGAGAAGGTATTGAAAGAGAACAAGAAGAAAGAATACTCAAATTTGCACAAAATAAGATCTACAGAAAAAACACGATTTTCTGCACAAAATCACGATTTTCTGTAAGGGAAAATTTCTGGAATTTCTAGCATATTTGGGAACTTTGAGAAAAGAAAATTGCAAAAGATGTCATCAAGATTGGGTAAGTAAAGTTGGGACAAGTGGAAGAGTGAAGAACTGTGGAAATCACACAAAATCGCGATTTTCTGGACACTATAAAAACGTGGAATTGAAAGAAAAATTCATTTGAGTGGGAGTGAGGAAGAGAGAGAGTGAGCAAAATCGAGCAAAATCGCAACTTTCTGCAACCAGCCACCTTTGGAGAAACTTTTAACCAAGCAAGCAAGGTAAAAAGTCTTAGTATCATTTTTGAGTACATATTTTTGCATTAGAGTGATCATATAGCACCAAAAAATAGGAAATAGCCAAAACCTCGGAATCGCGACTTTCTGATTTTTTGGGTTTTCAGTAGGAAAAAATTATTTTCTAATAAATCTCTTTCATTGCATGTTAAAAATTCAATAAGGCGATTCTATTAGAAGAAAGAGAAATCTGAAAATCAAAACTTGAAAAATTTCAAAAAATTGTTCAAAATCGCGATTCTGAAGTCAACACAAAATCACGATTTTGAGCACAAAGAACAACATCGCGATTCCCAGTACACGATTTTCATCAGAAAATCGTGTTATTTACGATTGTGAGCAATCACGATTGTCTGGGAACAAAATCGTGAAAAACACAATTTTGAGCACAAAATCGTGAAAAACACGATTTCGAGCACAAAGTTGTGAAAAACACAATTTTGAGCACAAAGTCGTGAAAAACACGATTTTGAGCACAAAGTCGTGAAAAACACGATTTTGAGCACAAAGTCGTGAAAAACACGATTTTGAAGCACAAAATCGTGAAAAACACGATTTTGAGCACAAAGTCGTGAAAAACACGATTTTAGTCACAAAATCGTGAAAAAACACTGTCCTAATAACAAAGTCGTGAAAAAACACGATTTTGAGGACAAAGTCGTGATAACACGATTTTGGACACAAAATCGTGAAAAACATGATTTTGAGCACAGAATCGTGAAAAAACACGATTTTAAACACAAAATCGTGAAAAACACTATCCTAGTTAGAAAATCGTGAAAAACACGATTTTAAGTTCAAAATCGTGGAAAACACGATTTTAAGATCAAAATCGTGGAAAACACGATTTTAGTCACAAAATCGTGAAAAACATTATCCTAGATAGAAAATCGTGAAAAACACGATTTTGAGCACAAAATCGTGGAAAACACGATTTTGGGCACAGAATCGTGAAAAACACGATTTTTGGACACAAAATCGTGGAAAACACAATTTTAGTCACAAAATCGTGAAAAAACACTTGCCTAGGTAGAAAATCGTGGGAAACACGATTCTCAATAGAAGTTGGTGAAAAATCACTAGTTTGAACACAAAATCGTGAAAAACACGATTTTGAGTTCAAAATCGTGAAAATTAGCTGAATGATCCTTAGGTCTGGGAACAAACTAAAATCATTCACCAAGCAAGACCTAGGAAGGAAGGAGATAGAGTCAGTAGTAGGGGAAGCCCAAGAAATAAATTTAGGGCAAGAAAACAACATGGAAAATTTAAATGAAACAAATGAACCCATTGAAACTGGGGATTACAGAAATATCCTCAAGTACATGTATACAAATAGGTTTGGCACCTATGTATATCAAGATGGAATGCATAAGTTTCTCATTAGATTGAGAAACTTAGAAGCTCCCCTAAACATAACACCTGTAGCTCAATTCAAAGATGGTAGGTATGAGGATAGGCAAGGATGTGTGTACATCTTCTCCCCAGACCCAGAAAATTCAAATGACTTAGGGAAATGTGCTGACAAAGGACCTTGGGAACATAACATGGGACAACGAGATTTACCTAGACCACATGAAAACTACACTAGTACTGAGCAACAACATGGGAGGAGGACACATGCTTCCCCAAATCCCTTTGACAAGGAACCAGAAGGACATAATGAATTTCCACTCAGAAGAAGACACCATTGGCAACCTCAGGGTAGAATGCTTAGACCATATCAAGTAGCCAAATGTATGAAAAATCAATATGAAGGGTATTCAGATCCCCATGCTCATGCTGCAGAGTTTAGGCAATTAATTAGAGCTGAGGAGGTGGAAGATTACAAAGTTCAATTTGAGGCATTTGGTCTAACCCTAACATAACCAGCATTATCATGGTTCATCCCTTTGAGAAAAGAAATGTACCTAGATATTGAATCCTTCCTAGAAGCCTTTATTGGAGAATTCTCAAAGACCGGGATAAAACATAGCACAGCCACTTTGATACACAGTTTTAAACAACAAAAGGATGAAAATGTCAGAGAGGTAGCCAGGAGATTTAAGCAATATATTGACAGATGCCCTAAAGAGGAAGTACCTTCCATGGCTAGACAAGTATCCCTATTCATAGAAGGGTTGAGAAGTGCTCAATTAAGAACCCTAGTGTACTACAGGAGATGCCTTGATCTAGGAGCTTGTGTAAAAGAAGCAATAGATTTGGAGGATAATAGGGGCCAAGATCTGTTAGCATTTGATCAACCTAGATCATATGAAGATAAAATTCCTCCAGCAGAAGAGTTGGCTCAGGCCATTGCTAAAGCCCTAGAGGTAAGCACTAAAACCAATTTGATAAAATCCAGGATAAACACAAATAAAAAATGCTACAATTGTGGAGAAAGTCATCTGATACAACACTGCCCATATCAAAAGCCTCCACATTTGCAAGACAGAAAGACACTCAAATATTGTACACTAGAGAGGAAATGGACCAACCATACTAGGGAAGAATGCTTCTATAATAAACAACCCATAAAGGAGAGAGACTATGGGAGCCAAAGAGAATCAGTGTATAGTGAGCAACCAAGACCTGTGCTTGGGCAACAACCTCCTATACCAACAAATGTGGTGCCAATCAAGTATACACCAATAGAGGAGGAAAACTCAAGAACAAAGCCACCATACAAGGAAGATTATCAATGGAATGAGGGATATCAAGAAGAATGGGAAGGTTATGAATCAAGAGAGCCAGAATTACAAGCTTTAGACTTGGGTAATGGAAGAATTGAGATGGACACTGCCACTTTCATGTATATAACCAATAATTACATGTCCAATCAAAAACCTCAGTTCAAAGGAGGACCAAAGATAACTTGTTATAGGTGTGGGGGAGATCATTTCATTAGAGACTGTCCACAACCTCCTACATTAAGAATAGAAGGAGCATATTGCAAGGATTGTGGCAGGGAGCATTTGATAAAGGATTGCCCAAAAAATCCTCAAAAACAACAAAACACACCTAATAACATACCACTAAAAGCACTCAGTATCATGGAACAGGAAGAATTGAGTGACAATGACCTAGTAGATGTAAATGCTATAACAAGGTTACAAACAAAACAACAAAGAACAACTAAGGAACAAAATGAAGGTTCAATCTCAAAGGTAAAGAAATATAGACAAAAAGGGAAATGGGAGAGGAAGCAAAAAATGAGTAAAAATATTGAAGAAGAAAATAGGGAACAATCAAATAATACTTCCCCTCCAAAGACACAGACCCAATTGGAAATAGGAAATTCAAAAAGTCTAGACACTCTGATAAAAGCATACAAAGGAAGAATTCAAGAGGGACCAAGCCCTGCTGATCATACAATGGCATATCCTATGCCAGACTTAGAACATGAAAGAATTCAGAAATGTAAACAAATCATTCGGGAAGTACAACTCAAAATGGGGGAAGAAGACAATTCTCAAAAAACAGTTGAGGAATCTGAGACAACAAAAACAAGAGGAAAGAGTATCAAGGAAGACAACCCACAAGTAACACTCCAAGTGAATGTAGACAAAAGATGCACAATTCTGTATCACACCACATGGGAAGATTTAATGAAACAAAATCCTCACTTACAGAGCCAAGTGAAAAAATGGGAGACAACACCAGAAAATCTTCACCCACAACTACAGGAAATGGAGGAGTTGTGGTATATTCCCATTGATAAGATAGGAGGATATTGTGAGGGAGAAGAGGGAAACTCAACTTTAAAAACCAGGCCAAAGCTATTTTGGACAGTGGATCAGGAGTGGTCATCATGACTAAACAAACTTGGGAGAAGTGGGGAAAAAATGAATTATTACCCACAAAAATGAGATTGCAACTTGCAGATGGACATATAGAGAAACCCCTAGGAATATGGGAAAAAGTGATTGTGGACATATGTGGGATAGAGATAGAACATACCTTTGCTATAGTTGAATTCCCACAATCTACTTCATATGAAATTACCCTAGGAAGACCTTTCATGAGACAAATGCAAATTGTACAAGATTGGGGTAATGATTGCTTATACCTACAGAGTAAAGGAAGAATAACCAAAGTGAATCTAAGAAATGGGCACTACTGTGACATATCTCCTCAAGAATGGTATAAAATTCACCAGAATCAAGAGTTGAGTGAGGAATCAGAGATGGAGGACAAGGATGAGGCTGAATCATCAGTATGGAAGTGCAATATGATAAGAAATCTGACCAATAGGAGAAGGAGATTAAGAAGAGAGGATTGTGTGGAAGAAAGAGGGTTACAAGATGAGAATTATGTACCTCAACAATTCAAGGATGAGGACTTTGAGCCCTATGGGTGGAATCAAATCTTGGCTACCATGGATCTAGCCAGTGATGAATATGTAGGAGTGGAATTTCAAAATGAAGAAGGATATGATATTTTTCACATTGGAATACAAATGATAAAGGTATCCAAAACAGAAGAGGACATAGAAGAAGAAATGATATTAGAAAAAGGAAAGACACAATTTTTGGAGGAAGTAAAAGCTGAAGATGCTATTAAGGATAAAATCTCAGGCAAATACAAGAAAAACAAACACAAAGAAATAAAAGAAGATCAGGAAAATGAGAAAAAGACAAGGGAAATGAACAAAGATCAACAGTTTGATGTACCAGAAAATTTCAAGACTTATGAAGTAGAAAATAGATTACTTCTAAGAAGGAAACCAAAGAGGGAAAAGAAGAAAGGAGAGCCTTATGATAATGAGGAAGAAACTAAAAAGATCATGATCACTCAGGAGGAGGGAGAAGAAATACACATTGTAGTGGCAGATGACATGACGACCCAAGAAGAAGAGGCACTAAGAAACTTGGCAAGAAAATATAGGGATGTATTTGCTTATAGATACAAGGATTTGAAAGGTATTGATCCTAAAATCTGTGAGCATAAGATTCCTATTACACCTGAAGCAAAACCGAGTAAAGAAAGACATTACACATTTAATGACAAATACTCTGCAAAGATAAACGAAGAAATTGATAAGCTATTAGCTGCCAATTTCATCTATGAAATTGAGTATACAGAATGGATATCTCCTATAGTTGTGGTACCAAAAAAGAATGGGAAACTGAGGGTATGCATTAACTTGAAAAAGGTAAATGCAGCAACTATAAGAGATAATTATCCACTACCTATAACAGATCATCTCCTAGAAAGAGTTGCTAGGAAGGAGGTTTATAGTTTTTTAGATGGTTTTTCACGGTACAACCAGGTTCCTATAGCATTGGAAGACCAACACAAAACTGCCTTCTCCACAGAATGGGGAATTTATGCCTTTAGGGTTATGCCCTTTGGGTTAACTAATGCTCCAGCAACTTTTCAGAGATTGATGTGTCATATCTTCAAAGAGTTTCTGAGAAAGGTAATGGAAATCTATGTAGATGATCTTTGTACTTTTTCATTAAAAAGACAAGATCACCTGCAGGATTTAGAAAATATATTCAGGAAATGCAGAACCTACAGAGTATGCTTGAATCCAAAAAAATGTGTATTCTTTGTGAGACAAGGAAGAATGTTGGGTCATATAGTCTCTAAAAATGGAATTTCTACTGATGAGAAGAAAATAAAGGCCATAATAGAGCTTCCAAGACCGACAAGTGTAAAGGAACTTCAATCTTTCATGGGACATTGTGGGTACTATAGGAAATTTGTACACAAATTCACTGACATAGCCAAACCCTTATATGCCCTAATTACAAAGTTTGAGAGGACTAAGGAGTGTGATCAAGCCTTTGAAACTCTAAAAACTTGTTTGGTAACAACCCTAATTCTGAAAACACCTCAATGGGACAAAATTTTTCATGTTCATGTGGATGCTTCAAACTATGCTTTGGGATGTGTGTTAGCACAACCAATAGAAGGAAGCAAGTTAGATTTTCCAGTGGCCTATGCTAGTAGACAATTGAATCTAGCAGAAAAAAATTACACAACCACTGAAAGAGAGGGATTGGGCATGGTATTTGCTGTAAAAAAATACAGACATTACCTTTTGGCCAACAAGTTTAAGTTCTTTGTAGACCATCAAGCTCTTTTATGTTTGGTAAATAAGCCTTGTCACACAGGAAGAATAGTCAGATGGTTTCTTTTGCTTATGGAATTTGAGTTTGAAGTAGTGGTTAGACAAGGGAAAACACACTTGAGAGTAGATCATTTATCTCGAATCCAGTCTGAAGAACCCAGTTCACCTTTAGATGACAATCTGCCAGACACTTATCTGTTTAAGGTAGAGAGTGTTCCTGAGTGGGCCATGACTTTAATACCATTATTAACCATGGGACCTTGTGGAACAATTGGGAATAATGCACACCTAGTATTGCAAAGCAGGAATTTTATGTTACTAGCTGGGCATTTGTACCATCTCAATCACACAGGCATATTAGAATATTGCACTCCTGAGGAAGAGCAACAAGAATACCTGAGGAGAGCTCATCATTGGAACCCCTGCACTCATGCTTCTAGGGTAGTCACCCTAAGTAATCTCAATAGGATGGGGGTACATTGGCCTAATAAAATTCAAGATGTATCAAAATACATTGCCAATTGCAAGAAGTGCCAAATATTGCAAGATTCAGAATTCATAACTCTATATTGGTTCCAGAAAAATCCAGATTGGAGTGAAAATATCATTGAAGAATTGAGAAGGAAGGAGAAAGGAAAACAAGTGATAGCTGGTACAGATTCAAAAAATTTACAAGTAATCTCTGAAGAATATCAATTGATAGGAAAACAGTTGTATAAGAGAGGAATGGATGGATACCTAAGAATTTGTGTTCTTGAGAATAAATATCTGGAAATGTTGGAAATGGCACACTCTGGAGTGGCAAGAGGACACTTTTCAAGTGACAGAACTGCTAAACTCATTTTATATTCTTTTGGTGGCCAACGCTATTTCCTGATGCAAGAACCTATGTAAAAAGGTGTGATGTCTGTCAAAGGGTAAGTCAACCAAATAGAAGAAATGATATGCCATTGGTTCCATTAATTTCAGCCAGAGCCTTTAGCAAATGGGGATTGGATTTCATTGGACCTATACATCCTCCAGCAAAACAATCCCATGCTGAATACATCATAGTGGCTACAGACTACCTGACAAAGTGGGTTGAGGCCAAAGCCACAAAAAGAAATGATGCTAATACTACTGCCAGATTTCTATATGAAAACATTATCACCAGATTTGGACTTCCAATTGAACTAGTAAGTGATAGGGGGACCCATTTTGTAAACCAGATCATAGGAAACATCACTGAATATTTCCTGATCAGTCATAGAAAGTCAGCCCCATATCACCCACAAGCCAATGGGCTAGCAGAAAGTACTAATAAAGTACTTTGTACTGTACTATCAAAATTAGTGAGCACAAGCAGGAATGATTGGGATCTACAACTTAATCATGTCGTATGGGCTTATAGAGTGGCTTACAAAACTGCAATAGGGAGCACACCACTCAATCTAGTATATGGACAAAATGCAGTTTTACCTATGGAATTCCTTATTCCAACATTAAAACTATAATTGGACTGGACATGAACTATCAGAAAGAGTAATGGAATTGGAAAAGTTGGGAGCGTCTAGACTCCAAGCCATTATGAGTTTATATGTGGACAAGAAAAGGCAAAAAGCTTATCCTGATGTTCACATAAAAGAGAAAGATCTACAGGTAGGAGATCTAGTGCTGGCATACACAGTCAGAGAACATCATAAAAAGTTCTAGAAAAAAGGACAAGGACCATATATTATCCATCAGATAAGCAACAGTGGAGCCATTCAACTAGCTAACATAGACGGAGAAATCATGCCAAACTTCATAAGTGGATGTAGAGTTAAGAGGTATGATTGCCCATTAGGTGTTGATGAATGGAGAAGATTGCAACAAGCTCAAAACAAGAAAAGAGAAGAGGAAGACATGAGAAAGGAAGCTCAACAGGAAGCTATGGAAAGGATAAGAAAAATCAATGAGCTTAGGGAAATCTGTCTGTGTGAAACTCCTCTCAAACCAAAGGAACATGTCCCTGTGATGATAATGGATTATCAAAATGAAAGCATTAGGGTTTTGATAGATTCTGGAGCACAAGTAAATTTGATTAGTTCAGCCCTGGTAAGTGGAAGGTGGAACTAGAAATGGAGGAAGCTACAAAAGAGGAACAGGAGGAGGCTCAGAAACAGGTTCAATCCCCAAACAAGAAAAGAGCGATTATACACCTATTTAACCCAAGGAAACAACAAAAGAGCTATGTATGAAGCACAATACCAGAAAATGCTGGAAGACTATTCATGCAAAGCTACAGACTGGGTTCAGGGGGAGGTGGAGCACTATGAAGCACTCCATGATCAAATGATGACAGCTGAAATTGAGGAGGTGTTTGTCAGGAAAGAAGTTGAGTTGCTGGCTTATTTCAAGGAATTGCAAGGACCTCCAGAGACCAGAACCACTATTGTGGTGAAAAAGAAGGTTCCAAGGAAACCAATACAAAAGAAGAAATTGACCAAGAAGGCAAAGGGCAAATCCATAGTTGAAACTGTTGTCACCAAAGAGAGGGAGGAAGTAATCATGGAAGAAACACAGAAGCCATCCATGGTGGAAGAAGTATCAAGACCCACAAAACCAGAAAAGGGAGGACCTTCACACTTTTCATCTGATTCTGAAAGTGACATTGAGAGCTTTTTGCTAAAAATTCTAAATTTATCAATACCAAATACTCCTAATATAATTACACAGGCTTCTGAGAAACAGAAAACACCTGAGGAATTGAAGAAAAAGTCTCAGGAGAAGTCAATTCAGGAACAAGCAGGAAAACAGCTCAGTCTAGAAGATGAAAGAAGGTTAATGAAGGGAAAAGCAGTAATGATAGAACATGCAAGTGAAATAAGGGAAGAAGTTAGTTGTGGACTAGTGCATCTGGGGTGAAATCCATATGGACAAAACCGTCACAAACCTACTTCAAATTAGAGGAGAGCATAGAAGAAATATCCAAGAAGGCACAAATAAGCAGCTCAGTCATAAAACAAAAAGGCACAGATCAAGATTCACTACAGGAAGCAGAGGAAATATTCGAGAAAGGCAATGGTCAAGAAGTCACAGGGAAAGTAGTGGAAAAAGAGATCATTCAGAGTATAAAGGATGTGCTGCATGATTTGAAGAACAATGAGGAATTTACATCCAATGAGGATCAAGAACAAGAGGTAGCAATGGATCTCATGAACATTGAGGAAAGAAGAAGAACACAAAGAGGAAAGAAGTAATGATCAGGTGAAAGATTTGGAAGTAACTGAATCAGTTCTAGCCCAGGAAAAGGAAAGAACACAAAGAAGAACACAAAGAGGAAAGAAGTAATGATCAGGTGAAAGATTTGGAAGTAACTGAATCAGTTCTAGCTCAGGAAGAAGAACACAAAGAGGAAAGAAGTAATGATCAGGTGAAAGATTTGGAAGTAACTGAATCAGTTCTAGCCCAGGAAGAAGAACACAAAGAGGAAAGAAGTAATGATCAGGTGAAAGATTTGGAAGTAACTGAATCAGTTCTAGCCCAGGAAAAGGAAAGACAGGAAGAACAAACAGGTGAATGTCAAGGAAACTCTGGTAAGGAAACTGAATACATTCTATTCCAGGAAACTTTAAGCCAGGAAAAGGAGATGCAAATAGAGGAAGGACACCTTTCCGAAGAGACTCAACAGGTGTTGGAGAAGGAAAAAGTACAGGAAATAAAGCTGATCTCAGATGTATTAGAGCAAAAGAATTCAGGTGTTCAAGAAGACATGGCAGATTCAGAAACATTGGACACTCATCTAAGTAATGAAGAAAACAAGGCCAAGATGATAGAATATGAAGGAGAAGAGGAAGACGAGAGTGAATGCAAAGAGGACAAACAACTAGAAACCAAACAAATAGCAATGGAAGGAGGATTGGAAAGAATACCAAAGAGTATAAGATCAGCATGTCAACTCATTATGGATAACATTGAACAGTTCAGACCCTCTAGCCAGAACATGATCATTTCAGGAATGGTAGCAGAGTCAGAATTTGAAAAAGGTAGTATGGTAATTAAAGATCATAAAAGGGAAAAGGAGCAAATGGCAGAGCAACTAAGGAAGGTGCAAGAGAAAAATGAGGAGCTTTCCAGTAAAATAATTGCTTTGGAAGAGCTAGAAGTACAGAAGCAAAATAAGACTCAATACTTAGAAGAGAAGAGTGTACAACTAACAGAGCAGAACACTAAATTGGAAAAAGAGTTGAGAAAGATTGAGGGAAGATATAGAACTCTGCAGACTTCCTATCAAATTTTGACCAAAGCTAATGAAGAAATCAATAAGCTGCTATTGGAGGAAGGGCAATTGAAGGAGGAAAGTCAAACAACTCAAATGACAGAGGAAGAAAAGGAAGGATTACATAAAGAGATTCAGAAATTACAAAGAGAATTGAAAGAAGCCAAAGAATTAGAAAGGCAGGCTAGTACACATGCTGCTACATCTATGAGAGGGTATAACAAACTATACATGGATATGGAAAAGGAAAGAAGTGATTGGCAGACAAAGAGAGAAAAGGAACAGAATGAATGGAAAAAAGAAAGAGAATTATGGGCACAACAGAATGGGAGTCTGATGATGACTATAGAGGAATTGCAGAAGAAATTGGATAAACCACAAATCCAGGAAGAAACACATGTGGAAACCACATATGTAGAAGAATATGGGGTAGACAATAATGAGGGAGTACAACATGACAGGGGACCAACAGACAAAAGATCAGAAGGGGAGTATTCAGAAGATTTTGATAAAACGTTGCTGACAAGTAGAGATTCCAGAATGGAGTTCATCAGGAAGATGCATGATGAGTATGAAGAACAAATTATCACATTTGCATTAAATAAAGGAATCAATCCAGATCAGCATCACTGGGCCGCAGATGGATTGGGAATACCATTATGTATGATTATGGAGAGTATAAAGAATTATCAATTGGCCAGAGTTGGGCTACCTCCAAACAAATATCTTGAGTATGAAGAGGACATCAATGTGACGAAAGAACTATTTGAAAGAGCCAATCCAAAGTGGAGAAACAAATGGTTGGATGCCAACAAAGAGTGTAGGAAAATCTGGAAAGAGGCACCTCTGCATTTAAAAATCAATCCAGCTTACTGTCCAGTGGCACGAAGGAGAGAATGGACAGTTTTTTGGGAAAGAAGAAGAGAATGTCAGATTCCACCTAAGTGGTTAAATTTCTCGAAAATAGCAGGTCCAAAGGCAGGCACATGGCCTACTAAGAGTTACATGGTGAATAATGCTGAGTCTATGATAACTACATACAAAGATGTCAATGACCCTGCTTGCATTTTACTTATAAGAATAATGCGATTAATTTTGGCCTATATAGAAACTTATACTGACACAGATATCAGAACACTGAATTATATCGGTTTTAATTCTCCTACAGATGCATTATTATTTGATTTGAGCAAAACACCTGACAGAATTTGCTTAATGGCATATTATAGCAGAGTGATACTTTTGGGCAGTCATTACTTGCAAATTTTTGAAGATGCCTTTGATTACGGGTTTTTTGAAAGAGAGTCAGAGATTTTTGGAAATCTATCGATTGTTACAAAGTCCAGACTTACAGCATATGAAGCTGCCTATACAGAATACTTGAAAAAGGATGTCATTGATAAACCAGAAGCTGCAGTACAGTGGAGGAAGGCATTATTTGAAATGGTCAATAATTTAAATGTCACAGAAAGAAAAAGTCATGATTTGCTGTCACAAGTATACCAAAGAAAGAAGAAGTGAAGAAAAGTGATCAGTGCAAAAGAGCAGGAAAATCTTTCGGCAGGAGCCGAAAGGCTTAGGAGGGGAAGGATGTTGGAAGATGCATTTTTGAAGTCTTTTTGAAGAAAAATAATTGTAAAATGATAGAAATTTGTAAAAATATTTATGCAACTGTTGTAAAAATAAGGAAGAGTCTTCCTTATGTAGGATAGAATCTTATGTACTTTTTCTAGAATTTTTGGAAACCCCTAGATAGCATATTTTTAGAATAATAGAGGAAAGGACCAAAATTCAAGTGTGAAAAGGGACACTTGAAAATGTATATAAGCTAATTTCCTCTATTATGAGGGGGTTGGTTAATCATTTGTTCACATGCTATCTAAGTGAATAGAGAAGGAGTTTTCTGCTGAAAATCGTGTTTTCTCCTCTTTTGTGTGGTTTCTTTGATTTGTGAGTCTTATTCTTGTGTATCCATGGAGATTTGTGAGATTCTATTGTGTAAATCTGTTGAATGTGTATGAAGAGAGTTGAATACTGTTGTGTTGAGTGATGAGTTGATGAAGAATGGTGCTGGAGCTGAAAATCGTCTGTTTTCACAGAATCGCGATTGTCTCGTCTGTGTGATGCAGGTGATATTTTTTTATTTTGACTGCATAATTGTGTTCTACTAAAAAAATAGCATGCAATAGACACCAAGATTGTAGAAAATGGTGGAGATTTGCTCAAGATACTTCAAACCCTAGAAATTCCTCTTCATCTTCACTATTCTCAGAAAATCCAGCCATTATTCTCTTATTTCTTGGATTCTATCATCTTGAAGGGGCTGTGGTCTCAAGAATACTTCGAGGATTGACAAAATAAAGATGTCTTGTTGATTCTTTATGCTAAATGATTGGAGAGGACAACTCCAAAGCTCAATAACAAACACTTGGCCATACCAATGATATTGGATTTTGGTGGTAGATTGTTATGGATTGTTATTGTTAGTGTCTTTGTGAAAGGAAAAATAGCCACTGAACACCCTTGTATGTGTTTGTTCTAACAAAACATACAACGGTCTAGTCATCCATAAACTAGACAGAGTCCAACCATTTGTGTACTTGCACACATGAGTTCATCTCTCAAGTTCTCTGTTTTTTTGTGTCTTATGTAGGTCTATACATATAGGTATAGAGAGTAATTTTGATGCCATCCAGAAAGATAACCTACAATATGAGGATCCGAGAAGCTTCCCTTTATAAGTGGTTTCTATCTATCTATCTATAGATACTATCTATCTATCTATCTATCTATCTATCTATCTATCTATCTATCTATCTATCTATCTATCTATCTATCTATCTATCTATCTATCTATCTATCTATCTAACTATCTCTCTCTCTCTATCTCTCTCTCTCTCTCCCTCTCTCCCTATCTGTTTTTCTATCTATCCATCTTCTTGGGAAAGATGGATGGAAACCTCAAGAAATGAGTTGGTATTGCCAAACCCTGCTTAGTACCTGCCCTATTTTTCTTCAGAGTTGTGTTGTAGGCCCTCTTAGCTTGCAATTGACACAAATAAAGTACCTATGTACTTTGGAGATGATGGTTCAAACAATTAACTTTGCAACTAGCTTGTGACAAAAAACTTGCTATTTTGATCTTGACACCTACGGGATATTATGCTCAGTGCTCATAGTACAGTAGCAATTAGGAACATTTCTTTTGGGTGAATCATATTAGCTTAGAGATCTAATGATTCCAAGTGAAATTACTTAAAATGATAGACTACATAGTGAGCAATCAATTTAGCAACTGAAACCTTACCCCCGACTTTTTAAGAGATGTGCAGAGAATGACCAGTGACTACTTCGAGGTGCTTTTCTCCCACTTGTATGAATCAAATACCTTCAAAACTGGTCAGCTTGAAGTAGACTTTGAGTTGGTTCCAACAAGTTATAGATCATTGAAAATGGTGGAACTGTCACTAAGAACAGTGACAATGGCACAAAAATCAATAGAGATACTTAATGATGTATATGTATTATGGAACATGATTTTACAGAATCATTGGCAAAGAAATAATGCCAAATGATAGTGAAGTGAGTGAAAAATGAAGTGTGCTACTCAACCTCTACTAATGATCAATGAATGGCTCTCAATGGGAGTGTGTTTGGCCGCGACATTTCCAAATACTTTTATAGAGAAGTTCTTCAAATTTGAATTTCAAATTCAAATGATCTTCCACCTAAAAGTTCTTCATCTAAATGAGTAGATATTCTCTCATGATAATTCATAGCATATTTGTTTTCCTAACTCCACGAGTTTAATTTCATTACAAGATTCCTCCAAGTCAAAAGACTTTTACAAAAAGTTAATGGTAAAAATGATAAGCAATAGTTCATGTGGTTCTTAAAAAAAATTGCACATAGTTTCTTCAATGCCTAGCCAAGTGTGAAGGCTTGGCATTTGCTCCAGTAGATACCCCTGAAGCCAAACATCTTGGCTTGATCTTATTCATTAATTCTCTTGAATGTCCTGCAATCCAATCATACTTTTGAACTTGCAAAGTTTAGTACCATCAAGTGCTTTGGTCAATAAGTCTGCACATTGTATATGTGTGGATACATATGCAAGTTGAATATCCTTGCTCAATTGCTTCTCTCTCACATAATGATAGTGAGCTTCTATATGCTTGGTTCTTGCATGATAGATATGATTGACTTCAAGGTGCAAAGAGCTTGTATTGTCACCAAAGATCATAGGTGAGTTAGAATGTAGTCCCAAATATGTATACAATAGTCTAATCCATATGGCTTCTTTAGTAGCATTGGCTAATCCTCTGTATTCAGCCTCAGTTGAAGATAAAGCAATAGTAGGTTGCTTCTTGGAAGACCATGGTCTTATCACCTCCAAAAGAAAGATAACCAGAAGTACTCCTCTTGACATCCTTACAACTTGCCCAATCTGCATATGAACAAAGTTTGATGTCCAAATATGAAGTATATGGAAAGTATAAACCTTGATTTTGAGTACCCTTGAGATACTTCAAAATCCTCTTGGCAGCTTCCAAGTAAGGTGCTCTAGGTTTGTGCATGAATTGACTCAAGACACTTACTCCATAAGCAATATCAACACTTGTCAATGTAGCAAATCACCTTTGATATCCTGCAATGTCTTCAAGAAAATCACCTTCATGAGAACTTAATTTTTCATTTACCTCCATAGGAGTGCTAGCTATCTTGGCATTCTCCAAGTTGAACTTCTTCAACATGTCCTGCACATACTTCCTTTGAATAATATAAATCCCAGGATTTGTGTGGATCAATTCAAGTCCAAGAAAATACTTGAGTAACCCTAGGTCACTGATTTTGAACTCTTACATCATTTGATTTTTGATCTCTTTGATGCCATTAGCATCATTACCTATCAAGATGACATCATCAACATACACACATAGGTATATCACCTCTGAACTACTTCTCTTCACAAACAAAGAAGTATTTGCTTTGCTCATCATGAATCCTTGATCTTTAAGATAGGTAGGTAACCTATGGTTCAATGCCCTAGGTGCTTGCTTCACTCCATACAAAGCTTTGTTCGATTTGCACACATAATTTATCTTGTTTGGGTCTTCATAAACAAGAGGTTGAGCTATGTAAACCTCCTCTGAAATCCAACCATTAAGGAAGGCATTTTTCACATCCAATTGGTACATATTCCAATTCCTTGATGCAGCCACACTTACCAATACCTTGGTGGTTGGCATTTTTGCCACAGGTAAGAAAGTCTCTTCATAATCAACTCCTTGGGTTTGTGCAAAACCCGTAGCCACAAGTCTAGCTTTATACCTGTTGATGGATCCACCTGAATTTCTCTTGACCTTGTAAATCCATCTAGATCCAATTACCTTCATTGATTCCTTCTTTGGCACTAGCTTCCAAGTATCATTCTCCTTGAGTGCTCTATTTCTTCATCCATAGATTCCTTCCATTCTGCTTTGTTCTTTGCTTCTTCATATGAAGTAGGTTCTTCAAATGATAAATCATTAGCAAGATAAATGGAGTGCTTAGTAAGGAAAGAAGTGTCATACCCATATCTGATTGGTTTCTTGCTTTCCCTTTGTGATCTTCTTAGAGCTTGGTTGGATGATTCACAGAAGTCGGTTCTTCATGATTTTATTCCTAATGTGACCATGCCATTTATAGATGATATTTCAATTAAAGGCTATGAAGAAAAAGAAAAAGATGATACATTGGATTCTTTAGGTTGTAGGAATTTTGTATCTAATCATATTTTAGATACAAAATATTTCAATTAAAGGTTGTGAAGAAAAAGAAAAAGATGAAACATGTATCTAATCATAATTTAGATTGTGAGAAAATACTTAAAAGATTTGAAGAAGTAGGATTAACATTTTCCATGGAAAAATCAGTTTTTGGAGTTAATGAAGTTTTAATTGTAGGACATTTATGTGGTTACTATGGTCATAGGCCTTATCCTCCAAAAGTAGACGCTATAAATAAATTATCTGAAACTTGTAAGAATATTAGTGAGGTTAGACGTTTCTTAGGAGCATGTGTATTTTATGCTATTTGGATTCTGCATTATGCCCATGTAGCTAATCCGTTGTATGATTTACTTAGGAAAAATAGGAAATTTAAATGGACTGAAACTCATGTTAAAGCAATGAAGAAATTAAAAATTTTACTTTCTAATGCACCTGTTTTAAAACGTGTAAATTACTATAATAATAAACCGATTATTTTAACTGTAGATACTAGTACCATAGGAATAGGTTGGGTAATAGGTCAAGATGATAGTGAGGGAAATAGATACACTATTAGATTTGGGGCTAAAATTTTACATGAAACTCAAAAAAGATTATCCACAAATAAAACGTGAACTATGGGGTTTAGTTACTGCGTTAAAGACTGATAAGGAGTATTTTATAGGAGCTAATGTAGTAATAGAAACAGATTGTTTACCATTAATAGGAATGATTACTAATTGTTCTTCTCCTCATCATTTGATTTGATGTCTTCAATTTGGCTTGGCTCCTCCTTGGTGAGGCTTGGAAATTCCTCTTCCATGTCATATGGCAACTTGACCTTCCTGCATTCACTTTCAAACCAAGAATTGTTCTAATCAAACACAACATCTCTACTAACCATAAACCCTTGTTGGATGGGTTATAAAACGTGTATCCTTTTTTATTTAAATCATACCCTATGAAGATGCACTTCTCTACCTTAGGGTCTATCTTACCTCCAAGATGAGATGGGATATGCACATAAGCAACACATCCAAAGATTCTGCAATGACCAAGTGATGGCCTCCTACCATGCCATGCTTCATATGGGGTCATCCCATCAAGTCATTTGGATGGCAACCTGTTAATAAGATAAGAGGCAGTAGATACACTCTCTACCCACAAGTAATCAGGTAGCCTTTTCTCATTAAGCATTGATCTAGCTATTACAACAATCAACCTATTTCTCCTCTCTGCTACCCCATTTTGCTCAAGGGTTTACCTTGTTGTAATTTCCCTTTTGATTCCTCTATCCTGCAAGAATGCATCAAATTCATTGGAGAAGTACTCACGTCCTCCATCTGACCTTAATTTCTTTAGGCTTCTTCCTGTTTCCACAAGTGCAAGATACTTCTTAAAGCAACTGAATACAAGATAGTCCACCTACTGAAATCATCAATGAAAGACACGTAGTACCTTGAGCCAGAAATTGAAGAATCCTTGCTTGGTCCCCACACATCTATGTGGGCAAGCTCCATGTAATCGTCATGCATATAACCTTTCTTTGAGAAGGGTAACCTGTGAGATTTACCAAATTGACATGCACCACATTTATAGATCATGTGTTGCTTGGATACATTAGGTATCTCAAGCACACATTGATCTCTACATATTTTCTTCAAGGTTCTCTCACCAATATGCCCTTGTGGGAGCGAGTTGTGACAACTGGTGGATCAATTCAATCATCTCGCTAATGGCGCACACAGGGTGACTATGCAGAACAAGTATTTTTTTTCCTAAGGTTCGTAAGGCAAAGCGTTCCTATATCTTTCAACTGCATCTAAATAGGATGGTAAGATTAATTCCTCACTAACTACTTTATCTTTAATGATTTCTATTACGTTTAAATCTACTTGAGAATTATCAGTGTTTCTAGCTATGGATGGTGGAAAAGATCTTGACTATTTTTAGTACTAGGTGGAACAAAGAAATTCTTTTGACATAAAAGATGAAATGTAAATACATTAATGATAGATTTCCTATACAAAAAGCTATAAGATACTGTTCATGTAAATGATATCCTATACAAACTAAACAATAGATTTTCAGCTAAGTAAATTCTTTCAACACTTCAAATCTTCAGTTCGTCTTCAACAGGGCTGCATATCATCTGAAAATCACATGAGCTTGTGAATAGGACTCCCCTCTTTATATAGATGAGAGTAGCCCACCATAGCCCACATTTTCCCTAAGTTAACTGATCCATGCAGCCTACATTTACTCCTCTTCAACTCAAGATCACTCAACTAGAAATTAGGCGTGGGATTTTTATCCATTTGATTTTCCAGAAATACAAAACTTTTACAAAATAAATATTCTCTTGGCCAACCATTTAGAACCCTTCAATTCCTTTTTATTTATTTAATCACTTTTAGAATAAATGCAACCCTTTAGACTAAATTAAATTAAACCCAGTAATAAATTTAATTGTATCCATAACCTTAGTGTTAAAAAATGATAATTAATCATTTATAAACTAAAACCTACTTAATTAATCTCTTAACCATAGGTTTACCCTTCAACTAACTTCAAACCATGATTAATTAACCTTGAAATTGACCTTGAAATTAAGCTTGAACCCTATAAAACATGTTCAAAACCTACATTTAACCCTTAAATACCCTTGAATTAACTTTGAAAACATAAATAAACCCTTAACTAACCCTTGAGTTTTAATTTATACCCACAATTATATTTGAAAACACCTTGCTAAATTCTTCATATCTTTGTATTAGTCATCAAATTTCTTGTCCTGCAAAAATTAAAATCAAACATTAGTCAAAATTATCATAATTTATCCAAACTTATTCCAACCAATTAATCTTTTTAATTTTAGTAATATTTTAAGAGAAATAATTCTTTCCGACATCCGCCCCCACTAAACCTCGACATCGTCCCGATGGGCCAACCTGCAGATTCAAGTGGAACATATCAAATTCTTTTGAAAATACGTTTTAAATCTTTAAAGTTTTATTTTATCATGCATTCATACTTTGTGCAATTAAAAAGATTAGCACAAATCGTCTAGAAAAAACAAAGTAGATATAAGTCATATAAAATTCATGTTATTTCTCTGAATCCACATTTAAACAAGCATTTATAGGAATAAATCATAAGTTTCATAGTCCTTTTGTTCATGTAACTTGCTTGGATTAAGTATCTTATCCTGCATAACAACATATACCAAAACTTTTTTTATCAGTTAATACAATTATATGCCTCTTACTTTTATTTCCTATGGTCTGACTCTCTTTTCATTGCTTTTTTCATATCATTTTTTCTTGCTTTATTACTTCATCCCAACTTAGCTCTTTATTTATTTTTAACAAATCGGTCTATACCAAAATTGGGTGCGACTCCTGGACTTGTCCACCCGGCCAAGTTCATTCCACTTGTCTGCCAACCCGGCACAACACACGATAAAACTATGTCAGCCCTACATGAAATCGACGTCAGCTCATGGCTTTGATCACCCGGGCAGAGTAACTCCACCTGCCTATCGACCCATGCAGGCGCATGACAACATAAAGGTTAGGCCTATGATGAAACTAGCTTCAGCTCGTGGCCTTGATCACCTGACCAAGGTTGTTCCACCTGCCTACTAGCCCAACATAGCGCACCAGCTACAAACACATACATATATGCTAATTGGGTATGAAGTTTTATTTTTTTTAATTCATTTAGAGGTCAGATCTCATAAGGAATAAATAGCAAGATACAAAAATCCCACTTACTAATGGATAAAATTTTTAGCATATACATGTATTCATAATAAGGCTACCATTTCTTCCACAAGTTTCCAATTCCAAAATTTCTATTTAACTATCTGATTCAGTTCATATAAATACAAGTTTTCATGCTTCAATCATAAATATATCAGATATTTAACATCTTAAATTTTGCTTGATTTTTTTTAAATAAATTTGAATATATCCTTTTAACACATGCAGTAATGCAGTGCATATACACAAAAAATCAAAGAATCTTCAATTAAAACTTTTTCACCTGATTTTAAATAGATATTTTAATCATCATCTTCATCTTCATCAGTATCATCATCAGCATGAATCTCGTCAATCTCATATTCTTCATTATTTCTCTTCTTGAACAGTTTAACTCTTTTACCTGCAATCAAATTCTTCAACAAAGAACCATCAAATTCTCTAAGTTTAAATGTACCATTATCAAATACAGTTACAACTACATACGGACCAAACCATCTTTTAATTAACTTTTTCCTAGCATCATACTGAGTATCAAAAGTACTATCATAAACTAATACCCAATCATCTACTTCTATAGTAGGAGGCCTAACTCTATGTTTTTTATCAAAATAGATTTTATTTTTAAGATGCGATTCTCTAACTTTTTGTACAACTTCTTCAATCATTTTATTTTCTAGATTTAACTGCATAATCCTAACAGAAATCAGATCTTAACGAGTCATCAATTATTCCACGGAAGCGTCGTCCATGAAATAATCTGGGTCTAGATAGGAAAAATCGGCTTCTGAGAGTACATTAGTTTTGCAGGCATAAAACATGTAGATCTAATATATGTCATCCTGTCTGCCCATAGTGCAAAAGGAAGGAATCTAGGCCACTACGTTGTATCACCATTGCAGGCCTTAGATATTGCCTTCACAATAGAGGGATGACCCCATTCAATCTTACCATTAGGCTCCCGATTATAAGCAGTAGTGAGAGATAGACGAATCCCATGCTCGTCAAAGAATTCTCTAGCCTCACGAGCATCTAACTCGCCTCTATCTGCTACTATCCTCTCTACATAGCCAAATCTACTAATAACTTCTTCTAAAAAAAGTTTACATATGTTATAAGTAGTTTTAGTACGAAGAGCTCTACCCTCTACATGATTAGTGAAGTCTTCCCTAGCTAAAACTATATATCTCATCCTATCTAAACCTTTAGGCATGGTCACTAAATCAACTACCCACTTGTAATGAATACAAGGAGGATAGGTAGGGTGCAGAGGTTCTCTATGTCTAACTGATGAATGTACCTAACAAGTAGTACAAGAACTTACAAAGTCACATATATTCACATACATACCTGGCCACCAATAAACTTCTCTAATTTTATCATATGTCGCATAAAAGCCTTTATGACCTGCCCAAAGAGTTTCATGCATATCTATCATAACTCTATTTTGAAGATTTTTATTTCCTAAAACTCGTTGAGGATATCTAATTTTTCCTTTTGCATGACACCAAATAAAACCATCTTTTAGAAAGAAATTAAATGCATGTTCCCTAATATCTCTAAATCTATTAGCAGACCAAACAGGTAATTGCTTCAAAGTGCTAAGATAATATCCTATATCATACCAAATTCCCTCATACTCATTTTCATTAAATTTTTCATACACATAAACATCAGAAATATAATTAATCACATTTAATTCATTTTTAGTCATGTCATCATCTTCAAACTTACCCCTAGAAAGCATATCTTCAATAGAGTTAGTTTTTCTAGAAATATGATTTAAAACAGGATTAATAAACTTAATATAATACATCCACCTTCACATTGCTATATTCATTGCGTTCATCATATGTGCTACCGAATTTGTAGCTCCTTGAGGAAGAGTACACATACGAACTAATCCTAAAGGAGTCTTCATTATAGTAATATCTCTACTCTCAGTAGCAAGCTGGAACTGATCATATCGTGAAAATAAATCACCCATAGAATAGATAGAATGCCCAGCAAAAGGTTCGGCAAATTCTTCTACAATAGGGCTGGTTCCTACATTCCTAATTGTAACTTTATTTGCGGGTTGTAAGTCTTGGATAAATCTAAGTTTACCATTCTTTTTAGGAGCAGTAAACCATCTATTAGAATAAGGTGTGGTGGAAGGTTCTAAAATTTTCATATGCATCTTCTGCTTAAGCAGTTTCATTAGCTCAGGTAAATGAGCCTTTGGAACAGGTATAGGGCGAAGATTCCAAGGTATATGGGCTATGGTAAATATAATCATAGGAGATACTATTCTAGGGTCAACACATCCTATTTCATGAGGATAAAGAGAAAAAGCTTTTCCATGTTTTCTTATCATTTCACGAAACAATTCATGTTCAGTAGGCAGTAATAAAGAATCTTCATTTCCTATTTTTATCAATTTAATAGTTTCATCAGTAAAATTATGTCCTATATTTGAATTATCACATAAGATGGGATCATTAGCTACTTGTTTAATTTTCTAGTCACTTCCTTCAGGTAAAGCTTGAGCTACAGGTTTCACTTTTTTATCTACTGTTTTATACTTTGTATTAATTTTAGCTTCATGAAAATAAAAAACAAATTTTAAAATTAAATCATATTCATTTAATGAGTTTAAAATAATAACTTGTAATAATTTCTCATCATGAAAGGATTCATTAATTTCTTCAAGTAAAGTAGAAGAAAAAGAAGTTTCAATTACATTTTCAATCTTTTCATTTTTAGACATATATCCTTTATCTTTAAAATATTTTTCATGTTTTTTCATTATTTTCCTAGGAATATCTTTACTATTTAAAATTTGTAATTTTGAAGATGTAAAATAAACAAAAAAAAATTCTATTTTATGTACGCATTTTTGTGAGATTTCAAACCAGTTACCACTGTTGTCTCGCTCAACAATGGTGTCTAGTAAAAATTCTGATCAAAGTATGTTCCAGAATCACTAAGAGGTAGATGACTCCCGTGCATCTTCTCTTGTGATCGGATAGGTGTTTTCCTAATTTGTTCTCTATTTCTAATATGGTTTGGATTAACGGTCATTACTTGTAAGGATTGTAAATCATCTTTTGATCTAAATCTAGCATATGCAGAACCGTTTTCCATTATTTTTGTTTCCATTTGAGTTTCAAAGATAAAGGGTTGTCCTAAGATGATTTCATAAGAACAATTATCTTGTATAAAAAAGTGAAATATTTCACTTATCCCTCCTATTGAAATTGGAATGTTTGCACAAGCTCTTAGAAGTGCACCACATCCGTTGTCTGCTGTTCTCATAATCCACCCATGCTGTTTATCTATAGGCCATCTAAATTTATCATATAATTCTTTTGATATTACGTTAATTTCTGAACCTGAATCTAGTAAAGCTAAAGTTGTACATGAATTTTTTCTATCTCCTAAATTTACTTTGATCTCAGGTGTTCCCCTAGCCCAAAAACTCTTTGTAATTGCTTTCAGATTTTTCCTCTATAATATCTGGAAGAATTGGTCCTAAAAAATCTTTATTAACGTATCCTTCACTTTCTTCCTCATCATCAGAGTCAAAAAAGGAATCTTTAGAAATATGAGATACATCTACATTGTCATGCATTTCAGTATCAGTATTTAATGGAAATCTTTTTCTTTTAATCATTTTAATAAAGTTATCTTTAAATTCTAATTTAGCTATAGTAAATAATTGTTCAAGTGGCATAGTCACTTGACTTTTTAAAAGAATATCATACAATATTTCTTTTGTGTCATTTTTTTGTTCAAGTTCTGAAGTTAAAATAGCTTTTGGAATTCTTTTGGGTTTCTTTGTTTTTCCCTCATTTTTATCTATTTCTTCATTAGTCTTTGAATCTAATTCACTAGGCTTTGATTTTGAAGGTTTATTTGATGTTTGAGGTTGTTTGCCCTCCCTTATATCTCATCTTTTCTTCTCATTTGAATCTAAATTTGTATTTTCATTAAATTGTACATTTTTAGGTTCTTTTCTTAATTGTTTTCTAGTTACTCTTTGATTAGTTTCATCTAAATCTTGAGTTTCATCTCCTTTTCTCTTTTTTTCCACATTTTCTATATGTGAAAAAGTAGAGAAATTATCTATAGGTGAGTTCCATGCTGTTTTGTTCATTATATCATCTCTAGCTTTTATTAATGCTTCTATTGAATAATTTTTGGTTTCATCATCTAAATCACTCTCATCGCATTCTAATCTAAACCTAGATGAGCTTCTTTGTGCTTCTGATATATGTTCATATAGTTTTTGCATTCCACCTTTTCCGCAATTTACAGCTAGAGGGAGGTGGGTGCGGTAGTCACATGGTTTTTTATCAATATCAATTACTAGTTTTCTTTCTTTTGCCTCTTTTAAAGATTCATAGGCATAAGACATATGTTCAGTAGAGTCGCACCAAACACATTGTCCGGTGGGTGTGCCTCTTCGTTCATTATTCTAAGCTACTGGTTGATTCATTAAAGGTGCAATAGGTATAGGATTTATTTGTGGGGCATGAGTAAACTGAGGTCCTAAAATTGTTCTATCTTGACTAGTTAAAGAATGAACTGCATTTTGAAGTGTAGCCACTTCCTTAGTTATATTCGTATGCATCTGTATCATATTATCTAATTTATTAAATAGTATTTCAAACTCTAACTCACTAGGAATTTTAGATGTTGATGCTTGTTCATGAGAACTAGAATTTATATTAATTTTAGGATTTTGAGTAGTTGGTCCTACTCTTGGAAAACTTTAATTCATATCATATAGTAATGATTGCCTCTGTTTCATTTGTGCTACTACTTCTACTACTTGTTTTAGAACCGCCCAGTCCTCTGTTAAACCATATCTTTTCCCAGGTTCCTCTAGTCGTCTTTCTACTTCACTTCTAATGTCTGTAGGTAAAACTTTTAGAAAATAGAGAACTATATCTGGTGTAAGTGCAGTCCTATCTTGCTCAGACAATTGTGAAAATCTCTTCATAAATTCTCCATGTAATTGAAGACAATGTATCCTAAGTCTCTTGGGATGTTTTACTATTCCTAATGTGTGGAAGAAAGAAGTCAGAGATAGATTTAAGTAAGTATGACCTTGTGAATGCATCTTTGGCACACCATGAGTTGAGTCTTTCAAGCTCCTCTCTTGTAGGTTGTCCTTTGCTTCTGAAAATGGGCATCTCCTCATCTTCTGATATGTATCCATAGAGACTCCTTCCTTGTAAATATGTCTTCATCCTCAAGGACCATGCTTGGTAGTTGTTCCTGTCAAATTTATCAATAAGGGAAGGGAAACTATCTCCCATTTTACCTCAAATTGCTCTGATAGCACTGTTGGGAAAGATGGATGGACACCTCAAGAAATGAGTTGGTACTACCAAAGCTTGCTTAGTACTTGCCCTATTTTTCTTTAGAGATCTGTTGTAGGCCCTTTTAGCTTGCAAATGACATAAATAAAGTACCTATGTTCTTTGGAGATGATGCTTCAAACAATTAGATCAAAACAGATAACTTTGCAACTAACTTGTGACCAAAAACTTGCTATTTTGGTCTTGAAACCTCTGGATATTATGCTCAGTGCTCACACTATAGTAGGAATCAAGAAACTTACTTTTGGGTGAATCAAATTAACTTAGAGAGCTAATGATCCAAAGTGAAATTACTTGAACTGATAGACTACACATTGAGCAATCAATTTAGCAACTAAAGCCTTACCCTTGACTTTTTAGGAGATGTGCAGAGAATGACCAGTGACTACTTCAAGGTGCTTTTCTCCAATTGGATGAATCCAATGCCTTCCAAATTTGTCAGCTTGAACTAGACTTTGATCTAGTTCCAACAAGCTATACATCATTGAAAATGGTGGAGAGATCACTAAGATACAAGCATTACAAGTATAATGTTCTCAGTGACAATGGCAGAGAAATCAACAAAGATACTTAATGATGTATATGTATTATGGAACATGATTTTACAAAATCATTGGCAAAAAAACGATGACAAATGATAGTGAATTGAGTGACCAATGAAGTGTGGTACTCAATCTCTACTAATGAT
>CM035436.1:53105942-53135942 GCA_020310875.1 Ceratopteris richardii | reverse complement strand
AGAAGGTGTGCAAACTGTAGGCGACACCTTGTGCAAAGTTTCATAAAAAACTTTACACAATTGATTAGTTAATGAGAGAGATATGTGCAGCAGACTTTCTATGTAGTCATCTCCTTCACAAATTTTTCAAAATCTTCATAATTGATCATTGATCTTCTAAAATTGGTGAAGGTTTGAGTTACTCTTGTTATAGAGGTGCTCTAATTACAAGAGTAGCTTGTTCTTTTGGAGATTAACACTCTCCATCAGTGGTATCAGAGCAGGAAGCATCAGAATTGAAGGAAGGAGGACCCCGACTGCTGCAGGTGCAAAGAATTCAACATCTGAAGGTTCAAAAGGTGAAAGCTTGAGGACAAAGCTTGAGAAGGAGGTCATACGACATCAAGGAAGACAAAAGGAACATTATTCAAAGTAAAGGTACATCTATTACGCATAAAGATTGAAGAATTCAATATACAGGTGAAGAAAGGATGGGAGATTCTCTTCAAATAGAGAAGTTGGATAGAGAGAACTATCGAGCATGGTCAATGAGGATGGAAGCTCATCTTATGAGCAAAGACTTGATAGCTTATATTACACGTGAAGAAGAAAAGCCTCAGTTCAGAGATCCTAGTGTTCCAACTATGGATGAATTATCAGATTTGAAGAATTGGATGAAGAGAGATGCTCAAGCTAGGAGCATTATCTATATGGCAGTCAATGACTACTTGCTACCTCACACTAGATGTCTTGAAAGTGCAGGTGATATATGGAATGCTTTGGAGGAGCATTTTCAAAACACCACAAAGTCAAGGAAGGCATCTTTGTGGGCAGAATTTACCACTTTCAAGAAGAAGGCTTCTCAATCCATCTCAGACTATGTAACAAGGATGAAGGACATTGCAGATGCATTAGGAGTAGTTGATGAAGACATTGAAGAGGATAAATTGGTAAGGCAAATCCTCACAGGGTTGAGAGGTGATGACAAATGGAAGCCATTCATTTTGTCTACTGAATTATCACTTGATCATTTTACTCCTGACTTAAATCAGTTGCTAGGACATATGTTAACCTTTGAGCTGGATGTCAAAGGTGAAGGTCATGCTCCCTTTTCTTTTGTGTCCACTTATTGGATGTGTTCCCATGCTTTGTGCTTGACCTTGAGTGCCAACACTATTTTTATGGGGATTTCTCCTAAAAATCATTGTTTTTATGGGGAATTCTTTTGGAAATTTGACATATACTATTTGGAGCTCCATACATGCTCCCTCTTCTTGTGTGTCAACTTCTTTGATGTGCTCCCATGCTTTGTACAACATATGGTATCTTAGTATCATCATCAACACTCTCCAGGAAAGCTTCTTGATGCTTAAAACTTGGTACAAGGTTTGACTTCATCTTTGCTTTGAGCTCTCACTATACGAGATGATATATATTTCACTGATCCATAGACCTTCTTCAAGAAGTTGTATTGTATTGATACAATAAGAACCTTTTGTTAGCTTATATGCATTGTCCTGGATGCCATTCACCTTGATGAGATGTTGGCATCAAGACAATAGTATCAAGAGGGACTTGTTCATAGGTAAGAAATCAACTTGTTGAGATAATAGCATCAAGAGGGACTTTTTATGGCCAACTTTTGATAGAAATCAAGTTATGCACCTGCTCCTTGGATACTTATGACAAAAGAGATGCAAACAGGTAAACAAAGATTTTACTTTTTATAATATAGTTTAATATCTTTTCAAGCACGTAATAATGAATTTTTGTTTCCTAATATTTTGAGAGGTCATTTTGAAGGTTCATTGTTGTCGAGCTAAGTATGAATGTAGTAATTTCCCTTTAAAAAGGGATCATTATTGGTCATTAGCTTGAATCATTTGAATGGGTATCAGACAATAGGTTCTCCTTTATTCAACTAGAATATAGGTGAATCCCACCATAGAGATAAAAACATGTTCTTTTAAGTTAGAACATGAAGCTCGGAGGTATGCATAAAATTTTATATATAGCTTTATTTTTTAGGAAAAAAATTCTCTCATGTATGTATGTATATGTGTGTGTATATATATGTATGCGTATATATATGTATGTGTATTCATGTGTGTTATATGTATACATGTGTTACTATGCACATATGTGTGTTTCATGTGTATATATGTGTATGCATGTGTGTGATATATGTATGCATGTGTTAGTATGCACACGTGTATGTATGCATGTGCATTTATGTGATATATGCATGTGTTTATAATTGTGTATGCATGTATATGTATACATGTGTGCATGTAGGCATGTATGTGTAATGTGGATGTATCTAAATATATGTTTTATATATATGTATGTGTATATGCATGATCTATATATATATTTATATGTATTATGGTCTTCCTTGATTCAAGTAGCTATATATAGAGGCATAAGGTTGGCAGGAGAGGCATCTCTCTACTAGGTGGTGGAGGGACTAGACGGAAAGTGTATATATACTTCAACCATATGAAAAATGCATATAAGTATGAAAGTACAAAAAAAATATGATTGAAAATACCATACGTGCGTGTATGTAGGGTTGGTCCTTGACGCATCAAGAATGCTCTTTCCTGACTTTACTTACTTGTACCTGACTACTAAGCTAGATAAGGTTTCTTGACTGCACTTTTTTTTCAAGGCTCAAGTCAATTTACAGTATTCTATGTGTTATTTACTAGGCTCGCATACATACATACATACATATATACACACACACCACACACACACACACACACACACACACATATATATATATATATATATATATATATATATATATATATATATATATATATATATATATATATATATATATATATATATATATATATACATATATACATACATACACACACACACACACACATATATATATATATATATATATATATATATATATATATATATATATATATATATATATATATATATATCTATATATATATATATATATATATATATATATATCTATATATATATATATATATATATATATATATATATATATATATATATATACATAAATATAACCAATAAAAGCAATGCATACCATGCATTATCACAATGAGGTGCCATAAGTATCTGCATCCCTTTCAAGCACCATTTATGAGACCACCTAGTGCCAACTCTTGTCTCTAATGAACTAAGTACATACATTATATCTCTCTCATCAGAATCTCCAAAAGAAAAAATCATATAAGTAAAACATAAAATATTTATCTCAATTTATATGTAAACTTATACGTACTTCCATTTCAAGTGAACAAAATGTACGTACGAGTCACATAAAGCTCTCATTCTTCTTTTAAACTCCAACCCATGCCTCATATATACTATATTTCCCTCAGGTTCTATGTCACACTCCAGCCCTAAGCTACCTATGCATGTTCTCATTGGCACCTCTACTCTCATGAGATGGAAGTAGTATAGGTGTCTTAAAAATAAATAGATAAAAACAAATAAAAACATTTGTTATAATATCATTAAAAATATTAATGTATGAAAAGAAAACATACCTATGGGCAGATAAGTCTCTTCCTCCAAATGGAGCTATAGAGGAGCCTTCCTTTGGTCACTGGGTAAGCATCTATATGGTAAATTCTAATTCCTTGTCGGGCATGTCTACATACTCATGCATGATAGCCCCTATGGAATTAGGCAAAACTTTCCCTCACCTTTCTCTCTCTACTATGATCCATAATTTCTGTACATATAAAACAAAATGGATTAGAATATATATATATATATATATATATATATATATATATATATATATATATATATATATATGTATATATATATATATATATATATATATATATATATATATATATATATATATACATACATATATATATATTTCTAATCCATTTTGTTTGTGTGTGTGTATGTGCATATGTTGTGTATGCATGTGTACATGTGTATGTATATATATGTGTATGCATGTGTATGTATGTATGCATGTGTGTATGTATGTGTGTATGCATGTGTATGTGTGTATGTAAGTGTGTATTGTTGGTGCAATTACTCCAAGCCTAAATGCTTGATCACTTATCCTAAAGTTCATATGTTCATTCATGTATTAGCACATAAATGATCTCCTGTAAAAGATTGATTTTTGCTCCTTGTAAAAGTGCATATGTGGAATCACTTCAAATTATGAGTTCATAGGAGAATCTTTCCACAAATTATATGGTGACGATTTATGGAAAATCAATTCCTAAGACTTTGGAACAATTGTAGGTAAAGATTCGACTTCAAACTTGAATCTTGGCTCCAACAAAAGGCTATAAAAGAAGACTATCTAGTTGCATGGATGACAAAAGATATAGCAGAGATTTCAGAGGAATTTGTGTGGCATATTGAGCTCACATTATAGCTCTTCTATTGCCCTCACATTGTGCAATCATTCATTGCCAATGACAATGTAATCTATGTGCATTAATACATATAATCTTTGCATGTCTCATCTCTTCTACTCTGTCATATACTACTCAGAATAGTGAGCTTCTCTGATACATTTCTCAACGTGTACTTGATCATTTTCAGTGATTTAAGTTGGTATAGGTTCATTAGATAGTTTATTTTGTATAGTACAAAGGTTCATGTCAATTGCCTCAACCATTCTTGAGATATATTCAAAACATTGCTCTCTAGTCTGCATACTGTTAACTCCCTAAAATGTCAGGATCCATCTCAGTCTTGCTAAGCATCATTCTCTGAGCATAATTGATCATTTTACATTAAATAACTTGTAAATGTTAGCTATCTTAGTCAATTAGATATTCCCAAAAGGAATTTATCCCATTTTTGCTAGGAAAGGAGTATTTTTCATTTCTTTGAGCAAGTGTAGTGACCGAAATAGGAAGTTTTGGGCTCATAGTGAAACTCGAAGTTATCTATTTTTAGCCAATGATTTGAGGATCATCTTCCAAAGTACTTGGGTGATTATTTCTACTTCTTGGAAAGCTCAAGAGGTCTAATTTGCACTCCTTAATGTAGTTTTGGCTGGTGTGAAGCAAGAATTTGTAGCACAATCTCATCTCTGGAAGGTGTCCATCATCTCCTCTAAGAGTGGTATCAGAGCAACATCAAGGTAAAATGGGAGATGGATTTCCATCATTCATTGAAAAATTTGACAAGGGTGATTATCCAACTTTGTACCTAAGGATGAAGGCTTACCTCCAAGGAAGAAGCTTGTATGGATACATATCTGGAGATGAAGAAATGCCAACTTTTACAAGCAAAAACCAACCTACAAGAGAGGAGCAAGAGAGACTAGCTACATGGTGTGCAAAGGATGCTCTAGCCAGGTCTTACATACTCAATTCAATATCTGATTTCTTTTTTTTTTACCTCATATTAGGAATTGTAAGACTTTCGAAGAGACTTTGGAAGTACTATATTCATACTTCTCATCAAATACAAGGGCAAGAAAGAACGAGTTTTGGATGGAGTTCACAACATTGAAGAAGCAACCAAAGAAAAGTGTAGCTCACTATGTGACCAAGATGAATGATGTAGTTGATCAACTTGGAAGTATTGGAGAAGAAATAGAAGAGTAGAAAATAGTAAGATAGATCATAAATGGCATCAAGGCTAATGACAAATGGGATTCTTTTACCATAGCAATGGACCTATATATGGACATGCAGATACCTAACCTCAATACATTGATGGGGCAACTCTTCATACATGAGACAAAGCTCAACAAGAATGGAGATACTTCTAGAGGTAATCAATCTTCTACCCTTTACATAGATTAAAACAAGTAAAGATAAAGGAAAATGTAAGAAGAATGAAGAAGATGCAAGTACCTCTCAAGTGAATTTCATAGGTAGAGGAAGAGGCACTAGAGGAAGGGGTAGAGGAGGAAAGCAAGGCAAGGGGAGACCATATACTTCTTCACCTTGCAACATTTGTGGCTTGACCAATCATACCACAGATGAATGTTTCAGGAACACAAAGAATCAAGAGGCAGGTTCAATAATGGAGGAAACAACTACCATCACAATTACAACCAAGGCTACAACAACAACTATCAAGGAGGGTTTAGAGGAAGGAGAGACTACAAAAATTATATAGATGATGAAGAGGATTCCCTATTACTCATGAATATGATAGCCAAGCAAGTTTAAGATGATGAGTAACTATTCTATATTGATTCGAGTTGCCCCAATCATGTAGCAAACAATGTAGCATTATTGTCTGACCTTGAAGAACCCAAAGGAAAGCATGAAGTTCAAATAGGTGATGACACTAGTCACTCAGTAAAGAAGATTGGAAATGTTAAAGCATTTGAGGGAAACATGAATCTTCTAAGCAAGGTATTGTATGTGCCAACAATAATCAATGTTGAGAGTGATGGATGGATGCACTCAGAAGATCAGTTGGTGCTGCAAAACCTGCTTCACACCTGCCCTCTTTTCTCTTCAGATATGCTTATTAGACTTGCTTAGCTTCCAAATGACACAAAGAAACCATATATGTACTTTGGAAATGGTTTGGGTAATGATCAAACTAAAACAGATAACTTGGTACTTCAAAATCAAGAAAAACTTTCTATTCCTGTAGTGATACCTGCTCAGACTTTTACTCAGTGTGTCCAGCACACTTAAAATTGTAACAATTCCTTTTGGGAGTATTAAAGTACCTTAGTAAGCTACCAATCACAAGTGGAATCACTTCAATTGATAAACTATGCACTAAGAAATAAGTTTAGCAAAATTATAATCACCCCCGACTTTTCAGGAACTCTGCAGACACAGACCAGTGTGTACTTCGAAGCGGATTTCTCCCAAATGGCTGAATGAAATCCTCTGCGATTTTGTATGCTTGTAGTAGACCTTGAGCTGGTTCCAATGAGCTATAGATCACTTGATTTGGTTCAGTAGATCCAGAGATATGCCCTGATAAAGTTGACAGACTTGGAGAAGATAACACAGAGAACCAGAAATGATAAATGTGTGTATATCTATTGATTGATAAGTTTGTACAAGCTCAATAGCATGACAAGCATAGCTAATTGAGGTGTGGTGGTGTAGGCTATGGAGTAGCACTAACACACACTCAGTTACAATGAAAAATATGCCTCGGGGAGTGAGCTAGAGTGAGTGAACCCGCGACTTTTCTTCTTCAACTTTTATAGGAGTTTGTTCTTCATTTGGATTTGAAATTCAAACTAAGGCTCCCTAGAATCTCTCCTCTAAAAGTAGGGAGATATTCTCTCCATCACAACATTCAAATTTCCACGACTAATGAGGTAGGTGGATGACTTCAAGTGATTACAAACAAATGACAAGTCACTTAGACTTTTACAGGGGGTAAAAGATGATATCACATAGGACTAGGTTCCTATGGCACTTGCTTCTCATAGAGATATCCTTCATGGGTTTCAAACCAATTCTTCCAAGTGTTCAAGCCAATGTGTGTAGGCTTGTCTTGCACCAACAGCTCCCCCTCAAGCCAAACACTTTGGCTTAAGTCTTCTTCTTCATTCTTCAATTACTTCCTGCAATCCAATCATAGATTTGACTCTGCATAACTTGTTTCCATCCAATGCCTTTGTAAGTAAATCTGCACATTGCATATTAGTAGATACATATGTCAATTGTATATCTTTACTTAGCAATTTCTCTCTCACATAGTGGTAATGAACCTCTATGTGTTCGGTTCTGGCATGATAAATTGGATTTGCTGCAAGGTGAAGAGAGCTAGTGTTGTCACCAAAGATAATAGGTGGTCTTGTGTGTTGGGGCTTCACTCACTAATTAGGCATGCATATATGAAGACATATGGAGACATATGATGGAGGAAAGAAGAAGTGAAGGAAAGACCTACAGAAAATCAAGCCTAAGTGAAGGGACAATTTCACTATTGTAAATTAGTGCAAAATTAGAGTCTAGATTTGTAATTGATCTTTAGAACTTACGAGTTCAAGTCTAGATGTATGTAAACCATAGGTATATAAGTTAATTTGAGTCAGAAACATGTAAGAAAGAACTCAATTTTGTAGTTTGAGGAAGTAGAGAAAAGTCGTGTAATTTCTAAGAGAGATGGTGAGAGAAAGCTTCTGAGTCTGAGAGAGTTTTCCATGGCTGTGAGCAAAATTAGGCCAAGCCATTTTGTACACACCTTCTCTGATAATCAACACATGTTTGTGTAGAAGCATTGTGTCTAATTCCTATTGTACATTGAGTCTCAAGTCATTTCATATGACTATGAAAGTTAGTTGACAATTACGACTTTTCTGGCGCACATTTGACTGATCTTCTGAAGGTCAGATCTCGAAGCATGGTGTAAAGTTTTTGGTAAGTGATAGCTCGTTGGAAAGCTATAATCCTCAACTACATTTGGTCAAAAGATCTTTGAGAAACGGGACGCGTACTCAGAGAAACCAGTTTAAGAGTGAAGGTATGTCAAATCGATGAAGTACATTTTCAGTTTTCAGACATAGTATAAAGGTTGATACAAAATCAGAGGATTGTGAAGTTATTGCTTGAAAGTTTTGTTTGTTATGTGTTGCTTAACACTAGCAAGAACTTCTCTTAGCAAGTAATAAAAAGATTTGGCAAAGATTGAGCTAATACAGGTCAGATTGAAGGATTGAAGAAAAGGCGCAGATTTCTGTGAAGTGAAGTTTTGATTTTCACTAAGTTCAGAGATGAAGACTCATAATGTGAGTGTTGCTAAGCTAATGGTGGTTATGGAGGTCTTCTAATACCACATTAGTTTAGTTCTTGTGGTGTTTTACACACCAACAAGTGGTATCAGAGCAGATAAGGTCCTCGAGAATAAAAGGAGTGCAGATACAAGAAGATTTGAAGAGTTCTTTATCAAAGAAGGAGGAAGCTGAGGTGTTCAACAACCAAAAGTCATCAGAAGAGTATTTCGAAGTTGCTCCCAAGAGTAAAGGTCTACAAAAGGTATCATTCTTTAACCTTATACTTACAGGTTGAAGCAGAAGCAAGGATACCATGGCAGATCATGTGTCCATTGACAAATTGGACAGAGATAACTATCCTGCTTGGGTAATGAGGATGGAGGCCTTACTTATGAGTAAGGACTTAATGGTATATGTGACAGGTGAAGAGGAGAAGCCTAAATTTGAAGATGAAAGTCATCCAAGGAAGGAAGAGTTAGAAGCTTTGAAGCTATGGCAGAAGAGAGATGCAAGTGCAAGAGCTTATATATACAACACTATTACAGATCACTTGTTGCCACATATCAGAGGTTTAGAAACAGCTGAAGATATTTGGAATGCTTTGGAAGACCACTTCCAAAACACCACTAAAGCTAGGAAAGCTAGCTTATGGTCAGAGTTTACCACATTCAAGAAGAAGCAAAATCAGAACATTAGTGATTATGTCACTAAGATGAAAGACTTGGCAGATAGCCTTGGATCTATTGATGAGGATATTGAAGATCATAGGTTGATAGCTCAATTACTTGCAGGATTAAGAGGTGATGAAAGGTGGAAGCCTTTTGTACTTTCAACAGAACTTTCATTAAATCATTATGTGCCAGAATTGAATCAATTACTTGGATTGATGCTTACATTTGAGCAAGATTTAAAGTCAGATGGAGACAAAGGTCAAAGTTCTGCAATGTATGTGAAGAACAAAAAGAAAGGAGATAAAGGCAAAGCAAAGGATGAAGAAGAGTCAACAACTCAAGCAAATTATGCAAGAGGAAGAGGTTTTGGCAGAGGCAAAGGTCGAGGTAATGGAAGAGGTAGAGGTAATCAGAACAATAACAAGAAGACATGTTGGATTTGTGGATTGAGCAATCATCTAGCATATGATTGTTGGCACAATCAACAAGGAGCAAGCCAAAATCAGAACAACAATGGCAGAGGAAGAGGTGGAAGGTTTCAGAATCAATTTCAAAGAGGAAGACATAATTCAAGAGGAAGTTTTGGTAGAGGTGGTGGAAGAAATTGGAATCAGAACCAATCATACAACACTACATATTACAATTATGCAAATGATACACAGAATGACAACCATACAACATTGATGATGAATTCAATTAGTTCATCAGAGAAGGAGGATCTCAAGGTATTCTATATTGACTCTGGTTGTTCAAATCATTTATCAGGTAATATAGAATTATTGTCAGAATTGGAAGAAGGAAATTCAAGTCATACAGTACAAACAGGTGACAATACAAAACACAATGTGCATTCAATTGGAAAGGTGAAGTGCAGGAGTGGAGCTGATTTATTAACAAATGTTTTGTATGTTCCAACAATACCAAAGAATCTGATTAGTGTTGGACAAATAGTGGAAAAAGGTTTTCAAGTCAGATTTACAAATGAAGGGGTATTTGTAGAAGATCCAGAGGATGCATACAAACCCATTGTTTGTGGTAAGAAGGAAGGTAGACTTTTTACTCTCAAAGTGCAAGGAAATGTTGGTCAAGCCCTAATTACACATGGTGATGAAGTAATTACAGAGTTAGATCTTTGGCATAAAAGATTGGGACATTTCAATGAAAGAGGAATCAAAACTATGGTGGAGAATCAATCTGTATTGGGACTACCAAATGTAAAGAATCAACATATGATATACAAGTGTGAAGCTTGTCAGATGGGAAAAGCTCATAGACAACCATTTCAGAAGAAAGGTTTCAAGCATGATGGTTTGCTTGAACTCATACATACAGATGTATGGGGACCAACAAAAGAAGGTTCAATAAATGGATCTAGGTATTATGTTTTGTTCATTGATGATGCTACAAGGTGGATAACCCTTTATGTTCTAAAGGAAAGATCAGAAGTCTTTGGAGCCTTCAAACATTTTCATGCTTATGCAGAAAGAGTTACAGGTCACAAACTCAAGAGGCTAAGGTCTGATGGAGGGGGAGAATACTTCTCCCAAGAATTTAATGACTATCTTTGGAATGCAGGTATCAAGAGAGAGATAACTTGCAGGTATACACCTCAACATAATGGGGTGGCAGAAAGGAGGAATAGAACATTGGTTGAATTTGCAAGAGCAATGTTAAAGGAAAAGAATTGCCCTAATTATCTTTGGGCTGAGGCTGTAAATACAGCCACATACCTTGTGAATAGGTTACCATGTGGAGCTTTGAATGGTATGACCCCTTATGAAGCTTGGTGGGGTAAGAAACCAACACTTGACCATTGTAAAGTGTTTGGATCAATTGCCTATGCTTATGTACCATCACAACTCAGACATAAGCTTGAACCAAAGGCAGAAAGATATGTGTTTATTGGGTATGATGAAAAGCAAATGGGTTATAGACTATGGAGTCCTTTAACTAAACATTTTATTGTTTCCAGAGATGTGACTTTTGATGAACAGAAGAGTTGGTATGCAGATAAAGAATGTGAGCTTGAAACATTTGAAGAAGAGATAAGAAGGAGTGCAAGAGGTAAGTCACATATGCAGATAGATGGAGATGAAGAACATATGCAAGCAAGCACATCAAGAGTTGGATCATATAGAAGGAATGAAGATGGACCAATATTTGATGAAGAAGTACATCCAGATAGACATGAAGAGTGTGAACCAAGAAGGTCAACCAGAATAAGGAATCAACCTACAAGGTATTCATATGACACTTCTTACTTGACTCAGAAAAATTATGCTTACATGGTTAAGGAAGATGAAGAACCTCAAAGTTATGATGAAGCAAAGGGTAAGAGACAATGGGAAGTAGCAATGAAGGAAGAGTTTGATGCTCTTGAAGAGAACAAAACTTGGGAACTTGTCCCAAAACCTAATGGTAAGAAAGTGATTGGAAATAAATGGGTTTACAAAGTTAAGAAGCATGCAGATGGAACTATAGCCAGATACAAAGCTAGATTGGTGGTTAAAGGCTATGCTCAAACATTTGGCATAGATTATGATGAGACATTCAGTCCTGTTGCAAAGATGTCAACCATAAGAACAATCATTGCCATTGCAGCATCAAAAGGATGGACATTGAGTCAATTGGACATTAAGAATGCATTTTTGAATGGATATATATCAGATGAGGTTTACATGGAACAACCTCAAGGGTTTGCAGATCATAAGTCTCCAAATTATGTTTGCAGGTTGAGAAGAGCCCTTTATGGTTTGAAGCAAGCTCCAAGAGCTTGGAATTATAGACTTGTAAAGTATCTTAATGACCTTGGATATCAAAGTTCAAAGGCAGATGCAAGCTTATTTATCAAAAGAACAGATGAAGGTATGATCTACATTTGTATATATGTAGATGACATTATAATTACAGGTACCTCAAATGAAGGAATCAAGGAGGTGAAGAAGTTACTTGAAAGAGAATTCAAGATAAGTGATCTAGGAAAATTATCATATTTTCTTGGAATGGAAATCACTTATGCAGAGCATGGCATTTATGTATCACAAGAAAGGTATCTCTTGAATCTTCTAAAGAAGTTTAGCATGGAGAATTGCAGAGAGGCATCTACACCATTAGAAGTCAATCACAAACTCAGTAGATATGATGGTGCAGAGTTCAAAGACATGAGGAAGTATCAATCTCTAGTTGGAAGTTTGATTTATGCAACTCTAACAAGGCCTGATCTTAGTTATGCAGTTGGTGTCCTTTCCCAATTCATGCATTGTCCAAAGGATCCACATTGGATTGCAGGTCAAAGAGTCCTTAGATATATCAAAGGGACTTTGAAAGAAGGATTGTATTATCCTTTTACATCAGATATAAGATTGAGAGCCTATAGTGATTCAGATTGGGCAGGAAGTCAAGATGACAGAAGGTCTACTCATGGCTACATGATATACATTGGAGATAAGCTTGTGAGTTGGTGTTCAAAGAAACAACATACAGTGGCCTTATCATCAACAGAAGCTGAATACAAAGGACTTGTGGAAGCAGCAAAGGAAGTCATATGGATGCAGACATTATTCAAAAGCTTGGGAATTGATCAAGGTATACCCATCATTCATGGAGATAACATGAGTTCATTATATCTTGCAGCAAATCCTGTGTTTCATGCAAGGACAAAGCACATAGAGATACAGTACCATTTTCTTAGAGAAAAGGTAATGGAGAAAGAGATTGAAGTGGTGTATACTTCTACAAAAGATCAGATTGCAGATATTATGACAAAAAGCTTGGATGGAGTAAAGACAAGTAAGTTCAAGGAGATGGCAGGAATAAAAGAGAAGGAGACTATGTGAAGAAGTCAAATTATGCTAATTAGTGATTGAGGGGGAGCTGTTGGGGCTTCACTCACTAATTAGGCATGCATATATGAAGACATATGGAGACATATGATGGAGGAAAGAAGAAGTGAAGGAAAGACCTACAGAAAATCAAGCCTAAGTGAAGGGACAATTTCACTATTGTAAATTAGTGCAAAATTAGAGTCTAGATTTGTAATTGATCTTTAGAACTTACGAGTTCAAGTCTAGATGTATGTAAACCATAGGTATATAAGTTAATTTGAGTCAGAAACATGTAAGAAAGAACTCAATTTTGTAGTTTGAGGAAGTAGAGAAAAGTCGTGTAATTTCTGAGAGAGATGGTGAGAGAAAGCTTCTGAGTCTGAGAGAGTTTTCCATGGCTGTGAGCAAAATTAGGCCAAGCCATTTTGTACACACCTTCTCTGATAATCAACACATGTTTGTGTAGAAGCATTGTGTCTAATTCCTATTGTACATTGAGTCTCAAGTCATTTCATATGACTATGAAAGTTAGTTGACAGTTACGACTTTTCTGGCGCACATTTGACTGATCTTCTGAAGGTCAGATCTCGAAGCATGGTGTAAAGTTTTTGGTAAGTGATAGCTCGTTGGAAAGCTATAATCCTCAACTACATTTGGTCAAAAGATCTTTGAGAAACGGGACGCGTACTCAGAGAAACCAGTTTAAGAGTGAAGGTATGTCAAATCGATGAAGTACATTTTCAGTTTTCAGACATAGTATAAAGGTTGATACAAAATCAGAGGATTGTGAAGTTATTGCTTGAAAGTTTTGTTTGTTATGTGTTGCTTAACACTAGCAAGAACTTCTCTTAGCAAGTAATAAAAAGATTTGGCAAAGATTGAGCTAATACAGGTCAGATTGAAGGATTGAAGAAAAGGCGCAGATTTCTGTGAAGTGAAGTTTTGATTTTCACTAAGTTCAGAGATGAAGACTCATAATGTGAGTGTTGCTAAGCTAATGGTGGTTATGGAGGTCTTCTAATACCACATTAGTTTAGTTCTTGTGGTGTTTTACACACCAACATTGTGAATAGACCTAACTCTGTATATAGAAGCTTCAACCAGATAGCTTCTTGAGTGGCATTGGCAAGCCCTCTATACTCTGCTTCAGTGGATGACAATGCCACTGTAGGTTGCTTCTTAGCTGACCAAGAGATAGGTTTATCTCCTGCAAAACAAATATATCCTGAGGTGCTTCTCCTATCATCCTTGCATCCTGCCCAATCTGCATCTGAGTAAACTTTAATGTCAATATCTGATGTATAAGGAAAATACAAACCATGACTTTGTGTTCCCTTCAGATACTTCATGATCTTCTTTGCTGCCTCTAGGTGAGGTACCCTTGGTTTGTGCATGAATTGACTAAGCACACTTACTCCATATGGTATGTCAATTCTTGTCAAGGTAGCATAGTTCAAACTACCTACCATACTTTGGTATCCTGTAATGTCTTTGATTTCTTCTCCTTCATGAGCACTTAGCTTTTGGTTAACCTCCATTGGAGTAGTAGATACCTTAGCATCCTGCAAACCAAACTTCTTGACCATATCTTGTACATACTTCTTTTGAGTGATGTAGATACCTGAATTTGTGTAGATCAGTTCAAGACCTAAGAAATACTTTAATAATCCAAGATCACTGATCTTGAATTCTTTCATCATCTGTCCTTTGATGTGTCTAATTCCATTGACATCATTACCTGTAATGATGATGTCATCAACATAAACACATAAGTAGATTACCTCTGTACTACTTCTCTTTATGAATAGAGAAGTGTCTGCTTTGCTCATCACAAATCCTTGGTCTAGGAGGTAGGTGGTCAATCTGTATTTCCATGCTCTAGGTGCCTGCTTCAAACCATACAGAGCCTTCTTCAATTTACAAACATAATGTACCTTTTTTGGATCTTCATAGCCAGGTGGTTGTGACATGTAGACTTCTTCAGATATCCATCCATTCAAGAATGCATTCTTCACATCCAATTGGTACATGTTCCAATTCTTAGATGCAGCTACACTCACCAAAACTCTGATAGTTGGCATCTTGGCCACAGGAGAAAATGTCTCCTCATAATCAATGCCTTGGGTTTGTGCAAAACCCTTGGCTACCAACCTAGCTTTGTACCTGTTAATTGTTCCATCTGAATTCTTCTTTAATTTGTAGATCCATCTAGATCCTATTATCTTCATAGAATCCTTCTTGGGTATCAAGTCACAAGTATCACTTTCCTTGAGAGCTTCTATCTCTTCATCCATGGCTTCTCTCCATTCTGGCTTTGTAATTGCTTCTTCATAGGTACCTGGTTCTTCATTCAACAAGTCTTTTGCAAGATATACAGAATGTTTAGTTACAAGTGATGTGTCATACCCAAATCTGATAGGCTTCTTCTTCTCTCTCTGAGATCTTCTCATTGCTTGAGTGGAAGTTTCTGGCTTATCCTCTAATTGCTTCATCTTCATCTTTCCTTTGGATTTCCAAGCCTTGAACTCTTCAAGGTTTATTGTATCATCATCTGAGCTTGAGTCTTCTTGCTGAGTTGGCTCTTCCTTGGTAAGCTTTGGAAAATCTTCTTCCATGTCATAGGGTAGACTTACTTTCCTGCATTCATTCTCATACCAAGAATCATTTTCATCAAATATGACATCTCTGCTTACCTTGAACCCTTTGTTTGTAGGGTTGTAGAATCTGTATCCCTTTTGGTTCAAATCATAACCAATGAAGATACACTTTTCAGCCTTAGGATCTAGCTTTCCTCTTACCTGTGAGGGAATATGCACATATGCTACACAACCAAAGATTTTGCAATGATCCAAAGAGGGTCTCTTACCATGCCAAGCTTCATATGGTGTCATGCCATCAAGTGATTTGGATGGTAACCTATTGATGAGATAAGTGGCAGTGGATACACTCTCTGCCCATAGGTAATTTGGCAACTTTTTCTCATTAAGAATAGACCTAGCTGTTTCTACTATAAGTCTATTCCTTCTTTCTGCTACCCCATTTTGTTCAGGTGAGTACCTTGTAGTGATCTCCCTTTTGATGCCTCTTTCCTGCAAGAAATCTTCAAACTCATTGGAGAAGTACTCTCCTCCACCATCTGACCTTAGTCTCTTCAAGCTTCTACCTGTTTGATTTTCAACAAGTGCAAGATACCTCTTGAAACAATTAAACACTTCATCTTTGTGCTTCATAAAGTATAAAATGGTCCACCTGCTATAGTCATCAATGAAGGACACATAATACCTTGAACCAGAAATGGAAGGGTCCTTGCTAGGTCCCCAAACATCTGTGTGTACCAAGTCTAGGTAGTCTTCATGCATGAAACCTTTCCTTGAGTAGGGTAATCTGTGAGACTTACCAAATTGACATGATCCACATTTGTAAATCATGTGTTGCTTGGATACATTAGGTATCCCAAGCACACATTGATCCCTGCACATTTGCTTTAGAGTTCTTTCTCCTATGTGCCCTAATCTCTTATGCCATATCTCTAACTCTGAAAGTGTCTGATCCTTGTAATTATACAAAGCAATGTTTTTTGTATCTTCTAGCTCAAATGTAAATAATCTACCTGATTTCTCCCCTTTGGCTATCCTTCTGAATCCTTGTTTTGGGTCCTCCACATATGCTCCATGTTGTGTGAATTTGACCTGCAAACCTTTCTCCACAATCTGACCAAACTCATTAAATTCTTAGTTATTGTTGGTACATAGAGTACCCTGCTTAATAGGTTCTGATTACCATCACATGTCTTCACATTTCCAATTTTGACAACAGAGTGTTTAGTGTCATCACCTGTTTGTACCTGATGTTTGCCCTTGGGCTCTTCCAAATCAGAAAGTAGTGCCACATTGCCAGCTACATGGTTAGAACATCCTGAGTCAATGTAAAATAAATGATCATCATTTGTACCTATCTTGGAGGTCATATTCATGATCAATAGGGAGTCATCTTGCTCCTCTGTGTAGTTGTTGTAGTCTCTTCTATTTCTGAATCCACCTTGGTAGTTTCCATTGTGGTTGTTGTTGTAGTTGTTGTTGTATTGGTTGTTGTACCCATTGTAGCTTTGATGTTGGTTGAATCTGCCTCTCCCTTGAGAGCATCCACCTCTTGAGTAGCCTCTTCCTCTCTGATTTTTGTAGTTCTTGTAGCATTCATCTGTGGTATGATTGGACAATCCACAGATGTTGCAAGGTGATGAGTTGTAGGGTCTCCCCCTACCTGACTTACCTCCTCTGCCTCTTCCTCTAGATGACCTACCTCTCCCTGCATAATTAGCTTGAGAGGTAGAGCCTTCTTCATCCTGTTTCTTCTTGCCTTTATCTTTAACCTTTTTTTCAGTATAGAGAGCAGAGGGGTTGTTACCTTTTGATTGATCTCCAGCTTTGGTGAACTTTGCTTCATGTGTAAATAGTTGGCCCATGAGTGTTGTGAGATCAGGGGTATGCATGTCCATGTAGAGGTCCATTGCAGTGGTGAAACTTTCCCACTTATCATCTGCCTTGAGTCCATTTGTCACTTGCCTGACTATTTGCTCCTCTTCAATTTCCTCTCCAATGCTTGCTAGTTGGTCTGCCACATCTTTGATTTTTGTCACATACTCTGAGACTGATTGCTTGGGCTGCTTCCTAAGGGTTGTGAACTCTATCCATAATTGATTCTTCCTAGCCCTTGTGTTGGAAGAAAAATAGTTTGACAAGGTTTCCCAAGTCTCCTGGGAAGTCTTACAATTCCTTACATGTGGTAAAAGAAAGTCAGATATAGAGTTTAAGAGATAAGACCTTGCCAAAGCATCCTTTGCACACCATTGGTTGAGCCTTTCATGTTCATCCTTTGTAGGTAGTCCTCTAGTCTTGAATGAGGGCAACTCCTCATCTCCTGATATGTATCCAAATAGACTTCTCCCTTATAGATAGGTCTTCATTCTTAATGACCAAGCTTGATAATTGTTTCTGTCCAATTTGTCAATGAAGGAAGGGAAACCATCACCCATGTTTACCTTCTTTGCTCTGATACCACTGTTGAGAGTGATGGATGGATGCACTCAGAAGATCAGTTGGTGCTGCAAAACCTGCTTCACACCTGCCCTCTTTTCTCTTCAGATATGCTTATTAGACTTGCTTAGGTTCCAAATGACACAAAGAAACCATATATGTACTTTGGAAATGGTTTGGGTAATGATCAAACTAAAACAGATAACTTGGTACTTCGAAATCAAGAAAAACTTTCTATTCCTGTAGTGATACCTGCTCAGACTTTTACTCAGTGTGTCCAGCACACTTAAAATTGGAACAATTCCTTTTGGGAGTATTAAAGTACATTAGTAAGCTACCAATCACAAGTGGAATCACTTCAATTGATAAACTATGCACTGAGAAATAAGTTTAGCAAAATTATAATCACCCCCGACTTTTCAGGAACTCTGCAGACACAGACCAGTGTGTACTTCGAAGCGGATTTCTCCCAAATTGCTGAATGAAATCCTCTGAGATTTTGTATGCTTGTAGTAGACCTTGAGCTGGTTCCAATGAGCTATAGATCACTTGATTTGGTTCAGTAGATCCAGAGATATGCCCTGATAAAGTTGACAGACTTGGAGAAGATAACACAGAGAACCAGAAATGATAAATGTGTGTATATCTATTGATTGATAAGTTTGTACAAGCTCAATAGCATGACAAGCATAGCTAATTGAGGTGTGGTGGTGTAGGCTATGGAGTAGCACTAACACACACTCAGTTACAATGAAAAATATGCCTCGGGGAGTGAGCTAGAGTGAGTGAACCCGCGACTTTTCTTCTTCACCTTTTATAGGAGTTTGTTCTTCATTTGGATTTGAAATTCAAACTAAGGCTCCCTAGAATCTCTCCTCTAAAAGTAGGGAGATATTCTCTCCATCACAACATTCAAATTTCCACGACTAATGAGGTAGGTGGATGACTTCAAGTGATTACAAACAAATGACAAGTCACTTAGACTTTTACAGGGGGTAAAAGATGATATCACATAGGACTAGGTTCCTATGGCACTTGCTTCTCATAGAGATATCCTTCATGGGTTTCAAACCAATTCTTCCAAGTGTTCAAGCCAATGTGTGTAGGCTTGTCTTGCACCAACAATCAAGAATCTAATCAGTGTTGGATAGATTGTTCAGAAGGGTTTACAGGTTAGATTCACAAGGCATGGAGCATATGTGGAGGACCCTCAACAAGACTTCACGAGGATTGCAAAAGGTGATAAATCTAGTAGATGTTTTACCTTTGAAGTTGAAGATACAAGAAATATTGCTCTCTTCAATTATAAGGACCAAACCCTATTTGAATTGGAGATATGGCATAAGAGACTAGGAAATATAGGTGAAAGGACATTGAAGCAAATATCCAATGATCAAAGTGTGCTTGGCATCCCAAATGTGTCTAAGCAACACATCATTTACAAATGTGGAGCATGCCAATTTGGCAAGTCACATAGGAAACCAGTGGGGTCCTAGCAGAGAGCCATCAATTTTAGGGTCAAGGTATTATGTTTCATCCATAGATGACTATAGTAGGTGGACAATACTTTATTTTGTGAAGCATAAAGATGAAGCCTTCACTTGTTTCAAGAAGTATTTGGTATTGGTTGAGAATCAAATAGGTAAAAGTTTGAAGAGGCTCAGATCTGATGGAGGTGGTGAGTATTTCTCACTTGAGTTTGACTCCTTCTTACAGGACAAAGGCATAAAGAGAGAGAGAGATCACAACAAGGTACACTCCTGAACAGAATGGAGTGATAGAGAGAAGAAATAGATTAATAGTAGAGGCTATAAGATCAATGTTGAATGAGAAAAAACTCCCTAATTATCTATGGGGAGAGGTTGTTTCCACATCCACTTACCTAATCAATAGGCTTCCATCCGTCTCTGGATGGGATGACACCTTATGAGGCATGGAATGGCAGGAGACCTTCTTTAGATCATTGTAAGAACTTTGGGTGCATTGTTGATGCACACATACCCTCACAGATTAGGGGAAAGCTTAATCCAAAAGCTAAAAGATGCATATTTATTGGCTATGATCATAATAAAAAAGGATATAAGATATATAATCCCATTAACAAAGGATTTAAAATTAGTAGGGATGTGGTATTTGATCAAAATAACTCTTGTTTTGAGGATGGTTGCAAGAAAATAAAGCTACCCTATGATCTGGAGAATGATTCTCCAAATCTGACCAAAGAAGAACCACATACATCAGAGTATGTCAACTCAAAAGATGAAGAACAAATTGATTTTGAAGCTTGGGAAGTCCAAGGGAAAAGAAAAGCTCAAAAAATTGGAAGACATTCCAGAGTCATCCAATCAAGCACTTAGAAGATCTCAAGGGCAAAGCAAGAAACCTATAAGGTATGGCTATGACACATCACTAGTCACCAAGTATTCTATATACATGGCTAAAGATTATATGTCACAGGAACCATCTTCATTTGAGGAAGCCAACAAGGAAGATGAATGGAGAGAAGCTCTGTAGGAGGAAATTAAAGCACTTCAAGAGAATAGCACTTGGGATTTGGTTCCAAAAAAACCATTCATGAAGGTAATAGGATCAAGGTGGATTTACAAAGTGAAAAAGAATTCAGATGGCACAATAAACATGTATAAAGCAAAGCTAGTAGCAAAGGGGTTTGCTCAAAATCATGGAGTGGATTATGAGGAGACCTTCTCACCTGTAGCCAAGATGCCAACTATTAGAGTTTTAGTAAGTATTGTTGCTTCAAAGAATTGTAACATGTACCAATTAGATGTTAAAAATGAATTCCTTAATGGGTGGATTTTTTAGGAGGCCTACATGGCTCAATCACCATGATATGAAGACAAAGAAAAACCTGGTTATGTATGTAAATTAAGGAAGGCACTATAGGGTTTAAAGTAAGCTCCTAGAGCTTGGAATCATAGGCTAGTCACATACTTGCAGGACCAAGGTTTTATCGCAAGCAAGGCAGATTCTTCATTGTTCATTAAGAAGACTAATTCAGAGGTTATTTATCTATGTGTTTATGTGGATGACATTATCATTATAAGAAATGATGCCAATGGCATCAAGAAGTTTAAAACCTCAATGAAGGAGGAGTTCAAGATCAACAATCTTGGGTTGCTTACATATTTTCTTGGTTTAGAGATTTTCTATATAGATTCTCGTGTTTCCATTACTCAGAGAAAGTACATCCATGATATACTAGTCAAGTTCAAAATGGAAAATGCAAAAAATCCAAGCACACCCATGGAATTGAATAACAAACTTAGTGCTCATGAAGGAGAGCTACTTGAAGACATTACACGTTATCAAAATCTTGTTGGGAGTCTCAATTATGAAACCCCTAACAAAAGTGGATAAATGCTATGGGGTGAGTAAATTGAGTCAATTCATGCATACAACAAGAAAACCTCACATGGAAGCTGACAAAAGGATCTTAAAGTACTTGAAGAGTACCATAAATGAAGGGATATTTTATCCATTTACATATGATTTGGACATTAAGCTATACTCTGATGCAGATAGGGCTGGCTCAAAAGATGGTAGGAGGAGCACTTCTTCATATTTATCTTTTGTAGGGTCTAAGTTGATTTCATGGTCATCAAAGAAACAACCAAATGTGGCATTGTCATCAACTAAAGTTGAATATAGGGGCCTTGCAAATGCAACACAAGAGGCAATGTGGTTAAAGCTTCTCTATTCGGACTTGGGACTATATACATACACTCCAATGACCTTTGGAGATAATACTAGATCACTACATTTGGCTTCTAATACTCTATATCATGCAAGGACTAAGCACATTGAAGTGCATTATCATTATGTGAGAGAGAAGCTACTTAGCAAGGACATACAATTGTCCTATGCATCAAAAATCTTGCAATGTGTAGATATTCTAACTAAATCTTTGGATGGAACACCCTTGTCCTGTAAGGAGTGTCTTGCCTCCTTGTGTTACTCCCTGGTTCATTGGGATATGATCATTGTTTCATGGTGGCTCCTTAACAATTTTTTCATTGGAGGACTCCTCTAAATTTGACTATAAATCCATTAAGACTTGTCTTCATCCTTGTTGTTTAGGCCTTGAGTTGAATGATGTCCTAGGTGGGGGCTCATCATCATATGTAGGAGGTGAAGGTTGCATTTCTTGCACTTCATCTCTCTCATGTTGTGAAGATTCATTTCCCTATGATGGAATGCTTCCAAAGTTTGTGCCTATCCTGGAGTTTTGTTTAGAAGAGTGGCTTGTGGCCGAAGACTCTTACGGGGTGTCATCTATGCTAGGCGCTAAGTACCATCTTAAGGTCTCCACCCAAGTTCCATTATACCTCAATATCACCTATACCATCTACAAAAATCCTTTGCCAATGTACTTGAGAAGAAATTACTTCTCTAATCCATGGAGTCCTACTAAAAATCCATGAAATATCATTGTTTGTTTCTTTGGGAACTTATCTAGCACCTAACCACCAAATATCCCTCTCTGATTGGACATTGTAAGTAAAATGGGAAGTGGATCCTAAAGTTTTATCACCCATTTCATGGTCCATAACTTCATTCATTAGTTTCACACTCAACCTTTCCAATCTCCGACCTTTTATAATTTGGCACTCATCAAGATTTAGTATGAACTTTAATTTAACATTACAATCTACACAAAAGTGGAAACATTACCTTAATTTAACACTTGAATGTAATAAAACTTGAGCACCATATAAAATGTAATAGGGGTACCTTTGTTTCTTGAACTATGAAAGTGAACCACTACTTGTTTAAGCTTATGAAGATCCAAAAGTATATTGTTGAATTTAGTGTAAGTAAATCCTTGTGTAGATAGGATACTTAATTGCTTCTTGGGAATATTTGGATGATAAAGAGAGGTAGGCATAGTGTCTTCTATGAATAAATATTGTCCAACAGTATGGGTCGCATCCTCATGAGAAGTTTCTCTCTTGATAGAAACTTGATATGGGCATGGAAACACTCTTTGAGAAATACCTTTTGCTTGTAAGGCTTGTTTTTGAAAGTTGTACATTGCAGTATACCTCAATTTCTTTGAGAAATTAGCTTGAACAACAACTCTAATGCACTTTCCTAGGGGTGTGTTTATAAAAAACGTGGTTATTTTATTGTTTATACAACTATTCATAACTTGAATTGGTCTTGTGTTGTTGATGAAGCACTTATGTCTTGAATAAATGACCTACACAATGAAAGACTCAATTTCAAAACTTCATTAAAATAAATAAAAGTAAAATGAATACTCACCTTGTTGCATAAATATGATGTTTATGTGCTCCACCACCGATTGAAAGTACTTCAAAGGATGATAATGCCCTTTTCCTATATCTCATACCAAGTGGAGTCTCTTTCTGACTTTGGAGATTGGAATTTAATGCAATGATGCTATCCTTTGCTTCCATATCCTGTTCAAACTCTCCAAGTTGTTTTTGTATAGATATGATTGTGCTTTGTAAAGTGACCAACCTCATATGATGGAGTTGATATTGTTGGAACCAAAACTTAGAAGTAGCATGTGAATGTGTAGATAATCTTTTGCAATAACATAAGAGACCAAGTTCACCCACACTAATGAACTGAAGTGAAGTTGCAAGGTTATGGAATGCTGGATGGTAAGAAGATATTGGATCAGGAAGATGTAGTTGTTGGAGCAAGTCTATGACAAGCCTAAGTATTGGCTTGAGTCCCACAAAGTCATGAAAAAAGCTTTAAAATGAAGACTATGTAAAGTTCACTTGTGAACTACCTCTTGTAACTTTTGAAGAGTTTACTTAATGTAAAAGTGAAAGAATCTTAAGTGGTTGAGTCCACCTGATCAAGAATGGAAAGAGGAGCCACGAATTCGTGATTTGTGGTAGGTAGAGAATCAAATCAATCATTGATTGATTGGAGAGTGATTGAGGGAAGTTAGCCTCCCAAACTCAACTATAAATAGATGGCAGCTTTAGTCGTGGTTAGAGAGACCTATGTGAAGACCTCCAAGAGCTGAGCATTATGCCATATCAAGGTGTGATTACAAGGCACACATATGTATCAGTAAGTCCATTGTATTGTACAAGCAATATACTTTCATTTTCATGATCATTTGGGTTCATATTTCCATGTTCTTGTGAAGTGTACTACTCACTGCCATGGTACCCGATTTTTTCACTCACCTTGTCAGAGCCATTGCTCAGTGGTTACTTATCCAAATTCAGTGATTTAAAGCTTGTTGAATTTAGCTCACTTTCTAGTATAACCATAGAAATTTTCATAATCATTGAATTCCTAAATTTTGAGTTATAGTCATTTTTCTGCTCACTGGTCTCAAACTATAGCAGCCCGTGAAAATCGGGATGATGTCATCACTTGTTAAAACTCATTCTCAGTGTGTGGTTTATTATTTTTGATGAGATTAGTCTTGAAAGTTAGCTCTTTAAGCTACCTAGACTTACCCAAGAGGAATTAAGCTAATTGCTGCTGTGCTCAGAGAATTATGTAAAACACTAGACAGGTGTATGAACCAAGAATAGCAAGTTTTCACCTCTGAGCTAACTCCAACTTATCTGTTTTGATCTATCTTTTTGAGAGTGATCTTCCAAGGTAAATAGGGTGTCTAATACATCCATTGGCAAGCTAAAAGGGCCCACCATATACTCCTAGAGTTCATTTGGCTGGTGTAGATCAAGGATTTTGCAACACCTCTTCATCTTCAAGCACATACCTATCCATCTCTTCACAGTGGTATCAGAGCAAGGTTGGACAACATGGCAGATGGATTTCCTTCATCAATTGACAAATTGGATAGAGGTAATTACTCAGCTTGGTCATTAAGAATGGAAGCTTATCTCCAAGGTAGAAGTTTATATGGTTATGTGGCTCGAGATGAAGTTATGCCAAGTTTTAGGAACAAAAGTCAACCAACACAAGAAGAGCAAGAAAGATTGAGCACATGGTGCTCCAAGGATGCACTTGCAAGGTCTTATCTCCTCAACTCTATCTCAGATTTTGTGTTGCCTAGAAGTTGTAAGACATCTCAAGAAGTTTGGGATGCACTTGAAGCTTTCTTTTCTTCCAGTACTAAAGCTAGGAAGCATCAACTATGGCTTGATTTCACAACTCTCAAGAAGGCTCCCAAACAAAATGTGACTGATTTTGTCACAAAGCTCAAGGACATAGTAGATCAATTGGGAAGCATTGGAGAGGTAATAGATGAAGATCAAATTGTAAGGCAGGTCATCAATGGTTTGAAGGCAGATGACAAGTGGGAAGCATTCATCACAGCTATGGATTTGTACATGGACATGCATGTACCTGATTTCAATACACTCATTGGACAACTACTTACCCAAGAGGCAAAGCTTATCGAAAATGGAGAAAGCTCTAAAGGTAATCAATCTTCAGCTTTATACACTGATAAAAGCAAGTCCAAAGATAACAAAGGAAAGGTAAAGAAAGTGGATGATGAAGTAGGTACATATCAAGCTAACTATGCAGGTAGAGGAAGACATGGCAGAGGTAGAGGAAGAGGAGGTAGACAAGGTAGGGGGAGATCCCAAGGCTCCAACCCATGTTCTATTTGTGGACTAACTAATCATACAACTGAAAATTGCTTTAGGAATTCCAAGAATCAAAGAGGAAGAGGATACAATAGAGGAAGTTATGGCTACTCAAGAGGAAGGTTCAACAATTATCATGGCAACTACAACAACTACAATCATTCAAACTATCAAGGAGGCTACAAAGGAAGGAGAGACTACAATAACTACATAGAAGACTCAAACAAAGAGGATTCATTATTGATCATGAACATGGCTATGCCACAAGGTAAATCTGATGAGCATGTTTTCTACATAGATTCAGGTTGTTCAAATCATGTGGCAGGAAATGTGGCACTCCTATCAGATTTAGAAGATCCAAGGAATAAGCATGAGGTACAAACAAGAGATGATACAAAACATCCTGTGGAGAAAATAGGCAATGTCAAAGCACCTGATGGAAACATCAACCTACTCAGTAAGGTACTCTATGTCCCTATCATTACAAAGAATTTGATAAGTGTTGGGTAGATAGTAGAGAAAGGGTTGCAAGTCAGGTAGGAGCATTTGTTGAAGATCCAAGTCAAGGATTCAGAAAAATTGCAAAAAGTGAAAAGACAGGTAGATTGTTCACATTTGAATTACAGGACACTAGAAACATTGCTCTCTTTAATTATGGTAGTCAGACACTCACAGAACTGGAAGTATGGCACAAAAGGTTAGCACATATTGGTAAAAGGTCATTAAAGCAAATTTGCAGGGACCAAAGTGTACTTGGACTCCCTAATTTGTCAAAACAACATATGATTTATAAGTGTAGTTCATGTCAATTTGGAAAGTCTCACAGGTTACCATTCATGAAGAAAGGTTATATGCATGAAGATCTCTTGGAGTTGGTTCATACAGATGTATGGGGACCTAGCAAGGAAGCTTCAATATCTGGATCAAGGTATTATGTCTCCTTTATTGATGATTGCAGCAGATGGACTATCCTATTCTTTATGAAACACAAAGATGAAGTTTTTTCATGTTTCAAAAGATATTTGGCTCTTGTGGAGAATCAAACAGGTAAATCACTAAAAAGGCTAAGGTCAGATGGAGGGGGAGAATACTTCTCCCATGAGTTTGATTCTTTTCTTCAAGAAATAAGAATCAAAAGAGAGGTAACTACAAGGTACACTCCTGAGCAAAATGGAGTGGCAGAAAGGAGGAATAGGACAATTGTTGAAGCTGCAAGGTCTATGTTAAATGAAAAGCATTTACCTAATTTCTTATGAGCTGAGGCTGTATCTACAGCCACTTACTTGATTAACAGGTTGCCTTCAAAATCCCTTGATGGGATGACTCCATATGAGGCTTGGAATGGAAGAAGAAAGGTATGGGTTTGACACCTCATTAGTAACTAAACATTCTATCTACATAGCACAGGACATAAACCAAGAGGAGCCATCATCATTTGAAGAGGCCAAAGAAAAATTAGAATGGAAGCATGCAATGAAGGAAGAGATTGAAGCACTTGAGGAAAACAACACTTGGGATTTGGTGCCCAAGACTTCATCCATGAAGGTAATAGGCTCAAGATGGGTCTATAAACTCAAGAAGAATTCTGATGGTTCCATTAACAGGTATAAGGCAAGGCTTGTAGCAAAAGGCTTTACACAAACTCAGGGAATTGATTATGAGGAGACCTTCTCTCATGTGGCAAAGATGCCTACTATTAGGGTTTTTCTTAGTATTGCCTCTTCCAAGAATTGGAAGATACTTCAACTAGATGTAAAGAATGCATTTTTGAATGGTTGGATAACAGAAGAGGTATATAACCTGGTTTTGAGAATCAAGTTTATCCAGATTATGTGTGTAAACTTAACAAAGCATTGTATGGTCTCAAGCAAGCTCCAAGAGCTTGGAATTTCAGGCTTGTTTCATTCTTGCAGGACAAAGGCTTTCAACCAAGCAAGGCATATCCTTCACTCTTTATTAAAAAGAGTAACTCTGAGGTCATCTACCTATGTGTATATGTAGATGATATTATATTGATAGGAAATGATGCAGATGGTATGAAGAAGATCAAAGATCAGATGAGAGAAGAGTTCAAGATAAGTGATTTGGGTTCACTTACCTACTTCCTAGGTTTGGAAGTTGTCTACAAAGATCATGGTTTGTTTCTCACTCAAAGGAAGTACATTAAGGACATGTTGGCAAAATTCAAGATGCAAGATTGTAAGATTGCAGGTACTCCAATGGAGGTGAATCACAAATTGAGCTCACATGAAGGTGAAATCATAGAGGACATCACATCATATCAAAGTCTAGTGGGTAGTCTCAACTATGCCACATTGACAAGAGTAGATATATGTTACAGTGTGAGTGTGCTAAGTCAATTTATGCACACACCAAGGAAACCACATATGGATGCTGCCAAAAGGATTCTCAAGTATCTCAAAGGAACCATAAATGAAGGACTTTATTATCCTTATGTATCTGATTTAGGTTTGAAGCTATTTTCTGATGCAGATTGGGCTGGCTCCAAGGAAGATAGAAGGAGCACTTCAGGTTATCTTACCTTTGGAGGTTCAAAGCTTATTTCATGGTCATCCAAGAAGCAACCCACATTTGCTCTCTCTTCTACTGAAGTTGAATATAGAGTTCTTGCCATAGCTACTCAGGAAGCTATGTGGATGAAGACATTATTCAAAGATCTTGGATTGGAGTTTGGAACTCCAACTAATTATGGTGATAATATGAGTTCTATTCATTTGGCTGCTAATCCTATTTTTCATGCAAGGACTAAACATATTGAAGTTCATTATCACTATGTAAGAGAGAAGTTTCTAAGCAAAGAGATTCAAACATCATATGTGTCCACTCATCGACAATGTGCAAATATTCTAACCAAAGCATTGGATGGTACAAAGCTTTGCAAACTCAAGGCTATGATTGGTTTACAGGTAATCTTGGAAGATTAAAGACCTCAAGCATACTTGGCTTGAGGGGGAGCTGTTGGAGCAAGTCTATGACAAGCCTAAGTATTGGCTTGAGTCCCACAAAGTCATGAAAAAAGCTTTAAAATGAAGACTATGTAAAGTTCACTTGTGAACTACCTCTTGTAACTTTTGAAGAGTTTACTTAATGTAAAAGTGAAAGAATCTTAAGTGGTTGAGTCCACTTGATCAAGAATGGAAAGAGGAGCCACGAATTCGTGATTTGTGGTAGGTAGAGAATCAAATCAATCATTGATTGATTGGAGAGTGCTTGAGGGAAGTTAGCCTCGCAAACTCAACTATAAATAGACGGTAGCTTTAGTCGTGGTTAGAGAGACCTATGTGAAGACCTCCAAGAGCTAAGCTTTATGCCATATCAAGGTGTGATTACAAGGCACACATATGTATCAGTAAGTCCATTGTATTGTACAAGCAATATACTTTCATTTTCATGATCATTTGGGTTCATATTTCCATGTTCTTGTGAAGTGTACTACTCACTGCCATTACTCTCAGTTTTCTCAGTCAGATTGCAGAGATGTTTTCTCTGCGCTTGGTGCATCATTTTCAGTAATTTAACTTGGTAAAGTTAGCTCTACAATTCTACTATATGCTCACAAATTTTCATGTCATTTGGATGTTGCAATTTTCAGTTATGTTCATTTGAAGTCAACACTTCTCTGTCAGGTACCCGATTTTTTCACTCACCTTGTCAGAGCCATTTCTCAGTGGTTACTTATCCAAATTCAGTGACTTAAAGCTTCTTGGATTCAGCATCCTGTCTAGTATAAGCATACAAATTTTCATAATCATTGGATTCCTACATTTGGAGTTATGTTCATTTTTCTGCTCACTGGTCTCAAACTGTAGCAGCCCGTGAAAATCGGGATGATGTCATCACTTGTTAAAACTCATTCTCAGTGTGTGGTTTATTATTTTTGATGAGATTACTCTTTAAAGTTAGCTCTTTAAGCTACCTAGACTTCCCCAAGAGGAATTAAGCTAATTGTTGTTGTGCTCAGAGAATTATGTAAAACACTGGACATGTGTATGAACCAAGAATAGCAAGTTTTCACCTCTGAGCTAACTCCAACTTATCTATTTTGATCTATCTTTTTGAGAGTGATCTTCCAAGGTACATAGGGTGTCTAATACATCCATTGGCAAGCTAAAAGGGCCCACCATATACTCCTGGAGTTCATTTGGCTGGTGTAGATCAAGGATTTTGCAACACCTCTTCATCTTCAATCACATACCTATC
>CM035436.1:53073451-53078451 GCA_020310875.1 Ceratopteris richardii | reverse complement strand
CTATTTTTCTGCACCAGAAACACTCTATTTTACACACACATGAAGAAGATGACTTATATGATAGAAGTCGATGCCGGGCATCCATTTTATGTTGGAACTCGATGCCAGGCATCGAGTTGCTCCACAAACTTCATATTTTTAGAAGATTCAACAATAGTTAACACACAGAGAATGAAAAAATGACTTATCAGCCAAGATTCGATGCCAGGCATCGAATTGCTCAGAAAACTTGAACTTTTGAATTCATCACACAGTAGGCAAACATGGAGATGATGGAGAGAGACTCATACACAGAACTTTACTCAGTTCTTTCTCACAGCTATGAAAACTCAGAAGTTTTACAGATGCTTTCTCACTCAGAGAAGCCCGACTATTCTCAGTCGTATAAAATGAACTCCTTCTTCTACTTCTTCTCTCTATTCTCTCTCTCTCACTCCTTTTTCTCCGCGTCAGTTGATACAAACTAACTTATATAGATTTTCGTATTCTCGTGATTTTAAAAACTTCTAGAACTAAAGTGAACTAACTTTACAAATATGATACATTTGTGAATTTGTCCCTTCACATAGGCATGGGGTTTTCTTCCTAAGATTTGAACTTCAAATATATGTCCAATTAGTGAGTGTTTCTCCAACAGCTCCCCCTCAATCACTAATTGACATTCCCTGTTTCTTCATATCATCTTCTTTTCTTTTACTCCTGCCATGCTTTTGAATCTACTGGTCTTCACACCATCCAAGCTCTTTGTCATTATGTCTGCTAACTGATCTTTAGTAGAAATGTATTCCACTTCAATCTCTTTCTCCATTACCTTTTCTCTGAGAAAATGATACTGTATCTCTATGTGCTTTGTTCTTGCATGAAATACTGGATTTGCTGCAAGATAAAGTGAACTCATATTATCTCCATGTATTGTAGGTGTACCTTGATCAATGCCTAAGCTCTTGAACAATGTCTGCATCCATATGACTTCCTTAGCTGCTTCCACAAGTCCTTTGTACTCTGCTTCAGTTGATGATAATGCTACTGTATGTTGTTTCTTGGAACACCAACTTACAAGCTTATCACCAATGTATATCATGTAACCATGAGTTGATCTCTTGTCATCTTGATTACCTGCCCAGTCTGAGTCACTGTAGGCTCTCAACTTCAAATCTGATGTAAAAGGATAATATAATCCTTCCTTTATAGCTCCTTTGATATATCTGAGAACTCTTTGACCTGCAATCCAATGTGGGTCCTTTGGACAATGCATGAATTGTGACAAAACTCCCACTGCATAACTAAGATCAGGTCTTGTTAGTGTAGCATAAATCAAACTACCCACAAGAGATTGATACTTCCTCATATCTTTGTAGTCTGCACCATCATATTTACTGAGCTTGTGATTAACTTCAAGTGGAGTTGAAGCTTCTCTGCAATTTTCCATATCAAACTTCTTCAGCAAGTTCAGAAGATACCTTTCTTGTGACACATATATGCCATGATCTGTATAAGTAACTTCCATTCCAAGAAAGTATGATAACTTTCCTAGGTCACTGATCTTAAACTCTTTCTCAAGTAATCTCTTTACCTCCTTGATTCCTTCATCTGAAGTACCTGTGATTATAATGTCATCTACATAAATACAAATGTAGATTGTACCTTCCTCTGTTCTTTTGATAAGTAGACTTGAATCTGCTTTTGAACTTTGATATCCAAGATCATTGAGATACTTCACCAGTCTATAGTTCCAAGCTCTTGGAGCTTGCTTCAATCCATACAATGCTCTTCTCAACCTGCAAACAAAATTTGGATACCTGGAATCTATAAACCCTTGAGGTTGTTCCATGTATACCTCATCTGATATGTATCCATTCAAGAATGCATTTTTTATATCCAATTGACTTAGGGTCCATCCTTTTGAAGCTGCAATAGCAATGATTGTCCTTATAGTTGACATCTTAGCTACAGGACTGAATGTCTCATCATAATCTATGCCATAGGTCTGGGCATAGCCTTTCACCACCAATCTAGCTTTGTATCTGGCTATACTTCCATCTGCAAGCTTCTTCACTTTATAAACCCATTTATTTCCAATTACTTTCTTACCATTTGGTTTAGGAACAAGTTCCCATGTCTTGTTCTCCTCCAGTGCATTGAACTCTTCCTTCATTGCTTCTTCCCATTGCTTTTTACCTTTAGCTTCATCATAGTTCTGAGGTTCTTCATCATCTTTGACCATATATGCATAGTTCTTCTGAGTTATGTAAGAAGTATCATAAGAATACCTTTCTAGTTGTCTCCTTGTCATGCTTGACCTTCTTGGTTCACATTCTTCATAAGTTTCTGGATACACCTCTTCATCAAATATAGGAGCTTCTTCATTCATTCTTGTTAATCCACTTCTGGATGTACTTGCTTGCATATAGTCTTCATCTCTATTCACCTGCACAATTGATTTTCCTTTCTCACATCTTCTTACCTCTTCTTCAAATTCTTCAGCTGTATGACTTTGATCTGCATACCAACTTTTCTGTTCATCAAATGTAACATCTCTAGAAACAATAAATTGTTTGGTTAGAGGATTCCACAATCTGTAACCCATCTGCTTTTCATCATAACCAATGAACACATATTTTTCTGCCTTTGGTTCAAGTTTATGCCTAAGTTGTGATGGCACATAAGCATATGCAATTGATCCAAACACTCTACAATGATCTAGTGTTGGTTTCTTACCCCACCAAGCTTCATATGGAGTCATTCCATTCAGAGCTGCACATGGTAATCTATTCACAAGATATGTAGCTGTATTTACAGCCTCAGCCCAAAGATAATTTGGACAATTCTTCTCCTTTAGCATAGCTCTAGCAAACTCAACCAGAGTCCTGTTCCTTCTTTCTGCTACACCATTTTGTTGTGGTGTATACCTGCAAGTTATTTCTCTCTTAATACCTGCATTCCAAAGATAATCATTGAACTCTTGGGAGAAGTATTCTCCCCCTCCATCAGACCTCAGTCTCTTAAGCTTTTGACCTGTGACTCTCTCTGCATATGCATGAAAATGCTTGAAAGCTCCAAACACTTCTGATCTTTCCTTCAAAACATATAATGTTATCCATCTTGTAGCATCATCAATGAAAAGAACATAATACCTTGAGCCACTGATAGATCCTTCTTTTGTTGGTCCCCATACATCTGTATGAATGAGCTCAAGTACTCCATCATGTTTGAATCCTTTCTTTTGAAATGGTAACCTGTGTGCTTTACCCATTTGACATGCTTCACATTTATAAACCATATGTTGACTTTGCACATTTGGTAATCCTAGTACAGACTGATTAGCAACCATAGCTTTAATTCCTCTTTCATTGAAATGACCTAATCTCTTATGCCAGAGAACAAGTTCTGTAATCACTGCTTCACCATGTGTGAGCAAATCTTGACCAATGTTCCCTTGCACTCTTAAAGTAAAGAGTCTACCTTCTTTCTTACCAGAGACAATCTGATTATATCCATTCTCTGGATCTTCCACAAATACTCCTTCATTTGTAAACCTGACTTGAAAACCTTTTTCAACTATCTGTCCCACACTAATCAAGTTTTTAGGTATTGTAGGAACATACAAAACATTGGTTAGCAAATCTGCTCCACTCTTGCATTTCACTTTTCCAATTGAATGTACACTATGTCTTGTATTATCACCAGTTTGAACTGTGTGACTAGAAATGCCTTTTTCCAAATCTGACATCAATTCTATGTTTCCTGACAAATGATTAGAACATCCAGAGTCAATGTAAAATACCTTTAGATCTTCTTTGTCTGATGTGCTGATTGAATTCATCATCAATGATGTATGACTTTCATTCTGTGTGTCATTTGCATAGTTGTAGTAGGTGGTGTTGTAGGATTGATTCTGTCCCCAACTTCTTCCTCCACCTCTACCATAGCCTCCTCTTTGACTTTGTCTACCTCTTTGAAAATTACTTTGATATCTTCCACCTCGGCCTCTGCTATTGTTGTTTTGATTCTGGTTTGATCCTTGTTGGTTGTGCCAACAGTCATGAGCCAAATGATTACTCAATCCACAGATCCAGCAAGCCTTTTTGTTGTTATTTTGATTACCTCTTCCTCTTCCAAAACCTCTTGCTCTTCCTCTGCCAGTGCCTTTACCTCTTGCATAATAAGCTTGAGAATTAGACTCCTCTTCATCCTTTGCTTTACCTTTATCTCCTTTCTTCTTATTCTTCATGTACATTGCAGAACTTTGACCTTTATCTCCATCTCCCTTCAAGTCTTGCTCATATGTGAGCATCAAACCAAGCAACTGGTTCAAATCTGGAACATAATGATTCAAAGAAAGTTCTGTTGATAAGACAAAAGGTTTCCACCTTTCATCCCCTCTCAAGCCTGCAAGTAGTTGAGCAATCAATCTGTGATCTTCAACATCTTCATCTATGGATCCAAGACTATCTGCTAGATCCTTCATCTTAGTGACATAATCACTAATGGTTTGACTTGGCTTCTTCTTGAATGTTGTAAACTCTGACCATAGACTTGCTTTCCGTGCTTTAGTAGTGCTTTGGAAATGATATTCCAATGCATTCCATATATCTTCTGATGATTCCTTGCACTTGCAGGCTTGTAGACTTGTAGATGTAGGCTTTTGCACTTGCATCCTTCTTGTGCCAATGCTTTAAAGCATCAAGTTCTTCTTTCTTTGGTCGGCTTTCATCTTCAAATACTGGCTTCTCTTCTTCACCTGTTACATATACCATGAGATCCTTACTCATAAGTAAGGCTTCCATTCTCATTACCCATGCGGGGTAATTATCTCTGTCCAGTTTGTCAATGGAGATATGATCTGCCATAGTTCTTTCCTTCTGTTGCAACCTGTGAGCTTAAAGGATAAAGGATAATACCTTTTGAAGTTCTTTGTGTATGAGGATACTTCGAAAGTAATCTTTTGATGCCTTGTGTCTTCAAATGCTTCACCTTTCAAACTTTAATGGAAAACTTTA
>CM035436.1:53058451-53063451 GCA_020310875.1 Ceratopteris richardii | reverse complement strand
GATAGATAGATAGATAGATAGATAGATAGATAGATAGATAGATAGATAGATAGATAGATAGATAGATAGATAGACAGATAGATTGATATATAGATAAATAGATAGAGAGATAGATAGATAGAAAGATAGCTAGATAGATAGATAGATAGATAGATAGATAGATAGATAGATAGATAGATAGATAGATAGATAGATAGATAGATAGATAGATAGATAGATAGATAGATAGATAGATAGATAGATAGATAGATAGATAGATAGATAGATAGATAGATAGATAGATAGATAGATATATATATAGATAGATAGATAGATAGATATGTTGGTGCAAACAAGCCTTAACACTTGGCTTTGATTTGTGCCTTGAAGACTCAACATAAAGCTTGGACTATTGGAACCTTGGAAGATTAAAAGATTGGACCCTTGAATGATACATTCACAAGAATCAATAACCATATGAACCTAGTCTTATTGATTCTTACCTTTTATCTCATGTAAAAAGTCCATGTGACTTTATCAACAATGTAATCACACCTACTAGACTAGAGTCGTGGAAAAGTTAGATGATTTAGTTGAGGGAATATCTCCCTAAGTCTAGTGGAGAGAATCAAGGGAACTTTAATTTGAATTCAAATTCAAATTCATTCAAAAATTCCTATAAAAGAGCAATGTAAAAGTCGCGGGCATAGTTGCTCACTTCCCGAGGAATTTCTTAGCAATACATTGAGTGTGTGAGAGCTACTATTGAGCCTACACCTCTGAGTACCATTGTGCATTACTCTACATGCCAATGGGAATGTACATTTGATAGTTTCAATACAAATACTCATAGTTCTTAACTCTGAATTCTCTGAGTCATTCACCTCAAAGTCTGTCAACTTCAACAGGGCATATCTCAAGATCTACTGAACCAAATTGAATGATCCAGGGCTCATTGTAACCAGCTCAAAGCATTTTACAACACTACAAAATTTCAAGTCATTCTATTCAGCCAATTGGGAGAAAGCTCAGTCGAGACAGACACTGGTATTTTTCTGAGTAGCTCCTAAAAAGTCGGGGGTGTCTCTGATTTTGCTAAAGATCATACTCAGTGTATAGTTTGTTATTTGGAGTGATTTAACTTGCTAATGGTAGCTTGTTAAGTTAATTTAATACTCCCAGAAGGAATTAAACCAATTGCAAGTGTGCTGGTCACACTGAGCTTAGGACTGAGCAGGTATCAATACAGGAATAGAAAGTTTTTTTGGAGTTGTGAAGGTTCAAAATTATCTGTTTTGATTTGGTCATTACTCAATCATTTTGTAAAGCACATATATAGTTTCTTGGTGTCATTTGGAAGCTCAAGGAGTCTCCTAACCATATCTGAAGAGAAAAGAGGGCAGGTGTGAAGCAGGTCTAGCAGCACCAACTTGATCTTCTGATTGTACCCAGCCATCACATCCAACAGTGGTATCAGAGCAAAACAAGGTAATCATGGGTGATGGTTTCCCTTCCTTCATTGACAAATTGGATAGAAATAACTACTAGGCATGGTCATTAAGAATGAAGACTTATCTACAAGGGAGAAGCTTGTATGGATACATATCAGGAGATGAGGAGTTGCCCTCATTCAAAACCAGAGGCCTACCTACAAAGGATGAGCATGAGAGACTAAATCAATGGTGTGCTAAAGATGCTTTGGCAAGGTCATATCTTCTAAACTCTATCTCTGATTTCCTTCTACCTCATGTTAGGAACTGTAAGACTTCCCAAGAGACTTGGGAGACCTTGTCAACATACTTCTCATCAAGCACAAGAGCCAGAAAGAATCAGCTATGGATTGAGTTTACAACTCTTAGGAAGCAATCAAAACAATGTGTCTCAGATTTTGTCACCAAAGTCAAAGACATTGCAGATCAACTTGCAAGTGTTGGAGAAGAAATTGAAGAAGAACAAATAGTCAGACAAGTGATCAATGGACTCAAAGCAGATGACAAGTGGGAGAGCTTTACCACTGCAATGGACTTGTACATGGACATTCAAGCACCTGATCTAACAACTCTGATTGGACAACTCTTTACACATGAAGCAAAGATCACAAAGAATGGAGAGCAATCAAAAGGTAATAATCCCTCTGCCCTATATACAGATAAGAAGTCTAAAGACAAGGGTAAAAGTAAGAAAGTTGATGAAGAAGGATCCACCTCCCAAGCAAACTATGCAGGGAGAGGTAGATCATCTAGAGGTAGGGGCAGAGGAGGTAAGTCAGGTAGGGGGAGACCCTATAATCAATCTCCATGCAATATTTGTGGCTTGTCTAATCATACTACAGATGAATGCTACAAGAACTACAAGAATCAAAGAGGAAGAGGTCACCAAAGAGGAGGATACTCTCAAGGCAGAGGCAGGTTCAATCAATCTCAAGGCTACCATGGCTACAACAATAACTACAACAATAATTACAACAATAGCTACAATCACAATGGCAATTATCAAGGAGGATACAGGAACAGAAAGGATTACAACAATTATGCAGAGGATCAAGATGATTCCTTGTTGATTATGAACATGACATCTAAATCAGGTATCAATGATGATCATTTGTTCTATATTGACTCAGGTTGCTCTAACCATGTAGCTGGGAATGTTGCCTTACTCTCTGATTTGGAAGAACTTAAAGGCAAGCATCAAGTGAAGACAGGTGATGACACTAAAAATTCAGTGGTTAAGGTAGGTAATGTCAAAACAAGTGATGGTAATCAGAATTTGCTAAGCAGAGTATTGTATGTCCCAACAATCACCAAGAATCTGATGAGTGTAGGTCAGATTGTTGAAAAAGGTCTACAAGTCAGGTTCACTCAACATGGTGCATATGTGGAGGATCCAAGACATGGATTCAGAAGGATAGCCAAGGGAGAGAAATCAGGTAGACTATTTACCTTTGAACTTGAGGATACTAAGAATATTGCCTTGTACAATTATAAGGACCAAACCCTATCAGAATTGGAGATGTGGCATAAAAGATTAGGTCACATTGGAGAAAGGACAATAAAGCAAATGAGCAGAGATCAATGTGTGCTTGGGATACCTAATGTATCCAAGCAACATATGATATACAAGTGTGGGGCTTGTCAATTTGGTAAGTCACACAGATTGCCATATACCAAAAAGGGTTTTATGCATGAAGACTACTTGGAATTGGTGCATACAGATGTTTGGGGACCAAGCAAGGAGCCATCCATATCTGGATCTAGGTATTATGTATCTTTTATTGATGACTATAGCAGATGGACTGTTTTGTACTTCATGAAACATAAAGATGAAGTATTTAATTGTTTCAAAAGGTATCTTGCATTAGTAGAGAATCAAACAGGTAGACATTTGAAGAGGTTAAGGTCTGATGGTGGTGGAGAATACTTCTCCAATGACTTTGAAGACTTCTTGCAGGAAAGAGGCATCAAGAGGGAGATTACCACAAGGTACTCACCTGAACAAAATGGGGTAGCTGAAAGAAGGAATAGACTCATTGTGGAGACAGCTAGGTCTATGCTTAATGAGAAAAAACTACCAAATTACCTTTGGGCAGAGAGTGTATCTACTGCCACATACTTAATCAATAGGTTGCCATCAAAGACACTTGATGGAATGACACCCTATGAGGCTTGGCATGGTAAGAGACCATCTCTGGATCATTGCAAGATCTTTGGGTGTGTTGCATATGTGCATATTCCCTCACAGGTAAGGGGAAAGCTAGACCCTAAGGCTGAAAAGTGTATCTTTATTGGTTATGATTTGAATCAGAAAGGATACAGGTTCTATAACCCCTCAAATAAAGGCTTCAAGGTAACCAGAGATGTAATCTTTGATGAAAATGATTCATGGTATGATAATGAGTGCAGGAAAGTTAGCCTACCTTATGATATGGAAGAAGACTTTCCAAAGCTTGTCAGGCAAGAACCAACTCAGAAGGAGGACACAAGCTCAGATGATGAAGACACCATCAACATTGAAGAGTTCAAAGCTTGGAAATCCAAAGGGAAGATGAAGATGAAGCAACTTGAAGACAATCCAGAATCCTCAACTCAAGCTATGAGGAGATCTTCAAGAGAAAAGAAGAAACCTATTAGGTATGGGTATGATACTTCACTTGTAACCAAGCACTCTGTATATCTTGCAAAGGATATCTTGAATGAAGAACCAGGTACATATGAAGAAGCAATTACTAAACCAGAATGGAAGGAAGCAATGGATGAAGAAATGGAGGCTCTCAAGGAGAGTGATACTTGGGACTTGGTACCCAAGAAGGACTCCATGAAGGTGATAGGATCCAGATGGATCTACAAACTCAAAAGGAACTCAGATGGTACAATAAGCAGGTACAAAGCTAGGTTGGTAGCCAAGGGTTTTGCACAAACCCAAGGCATTGATTATGAGGAGACATTTTCTCCTGTGGCAAAGATGCCAACTATCAGAATTATGGTGAGTGTAGCTGCATCCAAGAATTGGAACATGTACCAATTGGATGTAAAGAATGCATTCTTAAATGGATGGATATCTGAAGAGGTCTACATGTCACAACCACCTGGCTATGAGGATCCCAATAAGGTAAATCATGTTTGCAAATTGAAGAAAGCTCTGTATGGATTGAAGCAGGCACCTAGAGCATGGAACTATAGGTTGACAACCTATCTCTTGGATCAAGGATTTGTGATGAGTAAAGCAGATACTTCATTGTTTATAAAGAAGAACAATTCAGAGGTAATATACTTGTGTGTCTATGTTGATGACATCATTATTACAGGAAATGATGTTCAAGGAATTAGACACATCAAAGGTCAAATGATGAAGGAATTCAAGATCAATGATCTTGGATTATTGAAGTACTTCCTAGGGCTTGAATTGGTCTACACAAATTCAGGTATATTCATTACTCAGAAGAAGTACATTCAGGACATGGTCAAGAAGTTTAATTTGCAGGAAGCTAAAGTCTCAAACATTCCTATGGAGGTCAATCACAAACT